>JACYFI010000210.1:0-12639 GCA_020975735.1 Ophiocordyceps xuefengensis
ATTCAATATACTAAACCTAAGGATATTAGAGCTTAGGCCTATATTTTTTCTTGATAAGGCCACGGCTCCGACCACACAAAAAATAGGCGCAGTCCCTCAATATTGTTCCATTTAAGGTCTTCATATAATATTTACATCTGCCCTGAATAAATTTAAGCTCAGCATAACCCTGACTTTTTTTCCCTTATTTTAAAATCGTTATCTAATTTACTAATATATAGACTCTTTTCCCTAATTATTCAATGTAATTTTGATTTAAGATTTATTACCTGCAAGTGAACAGATGTGGAACATGCAAGCTTGCTTATTAGTTATAATTTTTAAGAATTATATTTAGATTTTAGATTGCTAATACATTTGTACTACAATATCAATATTATGGTTGAGTAAAACTTTTCCCTATATATAAAGCCTGATATTACTAGCTAGAAATGTACAAAAATTAAACCTAATACAATAAAAAAAATTAATGGATTTTACCTAGTATAGGTAATGGTCTTAAGTATTTAAAAGAATGAAACACTTCACCAAATATATTTTTTAATACTTGTTAATTTTTCACCCATTTTTCAAGAATCCATATTTTGCCTAAAACATAAATTAATGTTAGCTCAAACAATATATATAATAATCAAAATATGTAATCAGGTAATCTTAGCTTCTGAATAAACTCACATTGGTATCTATTATCCTGTTGAATGCTTGAGGTTTGGAAAGGCACTACTAGGTCGATTTATTCCCTCCATTAGAGCTGTGTATTATTCAGAACCAAACTAATTTAGAAATAGGATATGGAATCTATTTTTTTACTAAAAGACTATTGATAAGTATTAAACGCTGGTAGACTGTAATCTCCCGCCGTTAACCGCTCCTGCGCCAGCTAAAACCAAATTTAGCAAGAGAGGAATGAGTTTTTTAACACATTTTAAGTTGTGCTTTTTATACCCTACTGCCTACAGTTCCAGCAAAGCCTTATATTAGTTAGTAACTTGAAAACAGAGTCACGCAAATTTAATATTTAGAGATTGTGAATATTTCACCAGCTATTATAAAGACTAAACCTCTCCTAATTTTTTTAGCAGTTTTCTTCATCAGAACAATAGCACTATATGTAACTACATTATAAAAATAAAAAAAACGGATAAACCCTAAAATAAAAAATTATTGAATATTTTTTGTGGCATAGCTTTAAGCTTTAATTTTTTTCTTGCAGGCCACGCTCCGCCCCAGACATCCAAAAAATAAGCGCTGCCATCCCTTAGCCTTTTTAGTTTAAGAACTTCTAAGCCCTTCGAAACCAACAAAATAAACGCTAAATATAAAAATAGTACCATCTATAATACCACATACAGTTAATAAAAGAAAAAATAATAACTTTTACAAAATATATTATTTGGAACTTTTAGATTTGAGCTTTTTAGCTCTGCTAAGGGCCTAGCGACCCAATGGACGTGCATTTCAATGGTCTCGAAATATCTCAGCTAATTTTTTTATACGTTGTAGGGTTGGGCGGGTGTGTTGCTGAGAAACCAACACAAAAAAGTATGAAGGGACTATTTTTGTAGTTTTTTACGATTAAACTGTCTTAGAGGAAAAAGATTGTGAAATAATAAGGAATCACCACCCCCAGCGTACTGTCAAAAATTGAAAGTATGCAACTAGTTTTCATCTGTTAACTATAATTGTATACCCAAAAATCCAATATTTTTTGATTAACTAGAACCAGGGGTCTCATGGGTAATAAACCTTTTAACCCAAGAAGAGTTTAAAGTAAGTTACTCAATACTGTTTTACCATTTATTGTTAGGGACCTATTTATTTCTTATTTATATAAAGTTTATAATACTTTTTAAATGATCTCAAATTAGAATTCTGTTCTATTATGTATTCATCTGGATGATTTAATTCTACTATAGTTTTAATAAGATCCGCGGTGGTGTATAGCTTTTTCTAAGTTTCAAAAGTATGACAACGACTTTGCTTCAATTCTTATAATTTAAATATTTTACTAAGAAACTAAGGGAATTTTTCAAATATTTCAATAAAATTAAAGTTTAACTATTTAAATTAGTAGTTCCTAACTCTTGGTTATTAAGGTTGTGGTTTAATTCATTCTAAAGCTTTATTTTACTGTGGATAAATAAAAAAAATTCCCGCGGTTTAAACTCAAAATAATCCAGAAATCTATCTTCAATTATTATTGCCCGTTATCGGTTTTGAGAACAATTCAAAATGTCCATTTCTATTGTTAGGATATTACGAATCCAAAAATAGTTCCATTACTGAAAATGCCCGTTTTCGATCTATAACCCTCCCTAAATCAACTATTAGAATTTGAGATTACCTCTATGTCTTTAACTTTTTTTTCTTCTAAGTATTTTAATCAAGTTTTGAGTTTTAATCATTTCAATTGAAATCTAATGTAAAGCATTAAATTTTTAGGAGTTCTTTAGTACACCGATTTTTGATACAGAGTTGCAAGAATTTTCACTTCAGATCTGTTTATCAATAAATACAAATAAGCAATATATCCTTTTTTTCTGTGAAAGAGATCGCATCGGCCCTAATTAAAGATTGTATTCATTACAACCAAGGATAGGTACTTTAAATCAAAATACTAATTGGATATTGAAAGATAATATAATTGACCCCTTAAGTGGATCTTTCGGTTTTAGGTCTATTATGGTACCCTCTTCCTAATTAAGAGCCCTGCTAGTATTGAAGCAAATTTATAAATCCAAATTTTATTAACTTATCATGTAGAAAACGAAGAGGTAGAAAATAATCTACCTCTCTTTTATTTAAAAAGACTTATAACATATAAATTTTTGGCGTAGAGTCCCGAAGATTTTAAAAATTCAAAAATTTATTAACATCCGTGTGCTGTAAAGAATATAATAAATACTAAGTTCTTTTTCCAGCAATTTGGCCAAATTTAGAGGCTGGGGCAAAGTATTTACCCGCATAAACAGGTAATGATATAACAAACGAAAATAGCCGTAAATAGTA
Organism: Ophiocordyceps xuefengensis; assembly: GCA_020975735.1. Classification (NCBI taxonomy): domain Eukaryota; kingdom Fungi; phylum Ascomycota; class Sordariomycetes; order Hypocreales; family Ophiocordycipitaceae; genus Ophiocordyceps; species Ophiocordyceps xuefengensis. Next base: position 3,010 of record JACYFI010000210.1, read on the forward strand.
CAGCCATCACAATAAAGCTATTTATGTAATCTTCTGACCCGGGTGTTTACATATTGCCTATGTGTGTTATTACAGTTTATTTGTCCTGATTTACACTTACTTACACCCCGAAAGATGTAAACCAAATATAAGCAAGGGTCTTACCCTAGGTCTCCGCTAGACTTGTAATCCGGACAAGAGGTAGGATTAAAGAGCTCACCGACCCCATGCTTCCACCTTTAAACAAAAGGCGGGAAAATTAATAGGGCTAAACTAGGAGGGTAAATAATCTCAAAAACTCTTGTTATTATACTACATGGATTACTTGGGCCGAAGTAAAAGCCTAGTAGTTACTTACTAAAACCGGGACTATGTCTTCACCCCTATAAGGGGGCTTCGCGTAGTAGGTTCTGAGGATCCCATTGTATACAAAAAATTACTTTGGTTTCCTGCTATATTGTTCTCAAACTATATAGTTTTCACTTATTACAACGCTACATTTTCTTCAAGGAACTTTTAACAGAACAATTAAAAGGTCTATAGATAATTTTCACCTTACCGCCTATTTTTTTTTATGGCATAGCTTGCGCAAGCACGAAATATTCAATGGATAATGCGAAGTGAATAATAACACAAATTTAACATTTATTGAACGGCAATTCCCTTAAAATAAACCCTAAATAAGGCAAGCCTTGATTAACCTAAGTTATAAAATATTAATAAAGGTCTCAATTGAAAAAATTCTTTAACATTAAGTCTATTTTAAGCCAAATATTTTGTTCTATTTGCGTTTTGCTGAATAGCCAGCCAAGCTACGAAAGAATCTTTTTATTTCAATATCCTTTCTGCTAATCCCATATAATCCTCATATATTTATATTATTAATATGGATATCTACTAAATGTTTTATCAATTATTACATTGAGAGGTTTAATCTCTATAAAAATAAGAATAAAAACTCTTTAACCTTACGCTTTTGTGTTTAGTTTTGTTAAAATTTTTCCGACACATAAATTCAACTATATTATTTAAAGACCTGCTTAAAAGTTCATATTATAAGGCATAAAACAATTCTTACTTTAGTAGTTTCCCTATTCTAATCTATGCACAGATTTAGTAACAGTTTGTCGTACAATAAAATTTCCCCTTTTTAGCATCTATTAATTTGTTAATCAAATGCGGTTGAGAACTAAAGAATTCTGGCGTTCGAAAAGTTAAGAAACTTTATCTTTTCTTAATGAACTTTCTTCCCAATCATTATATTCAATTGATGAACATCAAAACTTTTGATATGTGCTTTTGTATTTTACCAGTTCCTAATATAAAACGAACTTAATTAAATCTGCCTTTATAGGTATATCGCTTAATTCCACACTTTATTTTTATTTTTTCATATAGAGGCTTGCATATTTTTTCTGTTGTAAACTTGCAAGGCATAGAAAAAATAAAGGATGGAACCAAAATTTTAAAGAAGGTTGGTATTTAATTGAGCTAAGAATCTACTAGTTAAGGTTAGGTTATAACCTTTCAATTTCAAAATTTTAACGTTTATATATTAAATATTACCCATTTCTTCAATATGCATTCCTTGCAGACTTACAAGGGTAAAATTTATTATTTTTTAAGTAGGCCATCCCGGTAAAAGCGGAAGTAGTGAGCACATTTTTTTTTATTAATATTTTGGTTCGAAATCATTATCCATGAACCTTCGGTTCAAGGGTCGAAGGCTACTAAAGCTTTCTGCGGTTCATCTTTTTTCAGGCTGCTTGTTTTCTTATATAAATATAACGCTACTAGGGTCTTTCCACTTAATATACATTATTCTTGTTATTCCAATACCCTGGTTTTTGTTTTGCTATATCGGACCCCCTACCTAATAGGCGTAAAGGACAATTACCAAACAGACCTAATTAAGGCCTGGCATAACCCATAAAAGAAGAATCACTCAAATAATTGGCGTGAGCCGGTTCAATACTATTATTACCACTGGGTTGATTAGATATTGGTATTTGGACCCCCCTTGGAGTCCACACGGTTCTAATTCTTATGTAGAACTTGAAAAAAGCTGTACCTAATAAATTACCATTGCAAATAATAAAAAGCAAATATTAAGTATGAGGTGGCCTATATCCTTGTAGCGTTAGTGGAATAAAAATCATCCCTTTCCCATAACATAAGATTTTCAGCCTTAAGATTCTAGAGGCGGGATTTTGTACTTCTCTCTTTGTTGTCATCTTTTTTCTTGTTTAGATTATGAAAACATTCTACAATATTGAGGAGGTCACATTAAATAGAAGTAGTTACTAATCAAGTTTAACTAATATAAACAATTAATTTAGTGAACGTACTAAATTGGGGAAGATGTATGCGTTGATCAGCTCTACACAAATTTTTTCCAGTTTTAGTAAGACTATTCGTATTTTTTCTCTCATAAAGGATAAAATTCGAAGTATACACCCACTTGATACATTTAATGCCGCAAAGCTAATATACAAAAAATGTAGGGTCTGAAGGCTCATTATTCATATAGATATTTATTTTATAAATATAATCTCTCATAAGTAGTATATATTATACGTCTTAAATTTACAGTAAAGAATGGCTTATGTATTAACTTTCATCTCATCCAAAGTAAGATTCATGGAGGATGGAACCCTCCATACCTAATGAATTTGCACATCAAAGTGGTAAAAATCCATATACAACGTAATCTTTTTATATTTAGAAGGAAATGATTTATTAAAATTATCTATGTTAGTAGTACTAGGGAAAAGAAAATGAAAACATAGCCAAGTATTACTATTAGAATCTTATTGTTTTATAATTAAGTTTATTTTTGTTGAGTATAAGCTATTTAGAGACTTTTTCCTATTTATCCTTTAAAAGGGGACCTAACATGAATAGTAAGAAAAATATAGAACTGTTACCAGTATTGTTGTCCAAGTTCTAAATGCAATTGCAGCCATGTTTAGCTCTCAATGCATCTATATCGAAGAAGGTCTTTATAAACAAATAACATACGAACATTATTTGCTTATAAGGGCTCTGAAATTGTAAACCTTATACGGTTATACCTAAATCTACTTTAGGTAGTCAGACAATAAAATTATTAATGAAGCTAACAATTAAACTATAACCAACCCTAATAATTCTTATTAGGGTTAAGATCTTAAACTAATAGCATTTAAAAGGGTTAATAATATATTCTGGCTCTTAAAAGCAGCAGGTGTTTTGCATAGGTAATTAACCATTATATAAGTTTAGTCATTATCTCCTAACACATTTGGCATACAAAATACCAACATACTTATACCAAATAATAAACAATTAATATAACAGTAATCATAAATCTTTAAATAAGTAGAGGGAGCGAAAGGTATTCTATCATAGTTACCCCAGGTCCCCTAAAGATTACTAGACTTCCAAGCCGAAATTCGTGCACAGCTCATATAAATTGGATTTAGATAACTATGCTGTAAATCATAAAGGGTAATCACAAAGTGTAGAACAAGAATCTGTTTTAAAGATTGGTTATGTTAACAGGAAACCTCCTCAGATGGCATAGAAATGGATATATTTTAATTTTATACTTTATATCTATTCAGATATATTTAGACTGATGTCTTAAAATTTTTTAAGCGGCTTTTAGGGTGAACAACCGCTTCACGCTGCTTCGCAGCGCACCCCTTCCACAATTTTAGGGATATCGGGTTAAACTTATGTTATGACCAATCACTTAGTAAGTCCCGTTGAACGGTTCTTATCCTATTTACTGGACGCTTGGCCAGGTAAAGTACAACAATTGAAAGGTCCTACAAATAATTTCTTAGGGGGAGGTATTATATTAAAATTGTCTTTTTAAATTGTCTCTCCCTTTTCCTCTAAAAATATAATATTACTTTTAAGAGCCGTATTTACAAGTTTAGGATATTCTTAATTGTTCATAACGGGATGTAATTGTGTAGATTTTTTTAATCTATTTAGTGTATTGAAGATTACTTTAACCCTATCAAAGGTGTAACCAATTTAAAAGGAAAAAAATTTATTATACAGTATTGTTAATGAGCACTTTTCGAACTATCTTAAGACGTGAGAGGAGTATGAGTAGTGTCTATTTTTTCCTATTAGTTTAAATTTACAATATTAAAGCTTCAAATAATAATTTATGACACATTACCATTTGTTTTTAATGTGAAACAAAGCCATCATTATTACTTTTTAAGCAAAAAATAACCTTTCGACGAGCTATGTAAATCCTAATTAAATTCAATTTATGAAAGCAAATGTAACATGGGTAACATAATGCACTTATAATAGGAATTTTATACACAATCTTTAATATTTATCTTAATGATATTATTCAGTTCTATGTTTTTAAATATAGTTTTTAATATAGCATAGCTACTGATTTAAATTGACTTTTTACTCTATATTCGGTTAAGAGAGAATATAGTCAATTGATAATTTAGTAAGGGGAAATAATTTTTCTTGTAAAATTCGGTTCATTTATTTAAGCTAGTTACTGTTGGGCTTTCAAATCCCTTATATAATATTGATACTAAACTAGGTTTAAAAACAGGAATGAATACACTCTTAAAGTAGAAATACTCCATCCTCAATGTTAAACAAATTAGTTAATGTTTTTGTTTTTATTCTATCCTTTAGTCTGTGACTAGTTATTGTATAACTAACGCACTCCATGCTATTAGCATTACTAAAAAAGGCTATCAAAAGGACGGAGGAAGGCTTAATTTAATTTTTTTTTATCAATTGTTTTACTATTCTTTTTTTTAAAAGCGTTTTTATTGTACATCGGCGCTATTGGAGGGCAATACCTGATAATAAAAATAATCAACATATAGCTGGCCCATACATAACTAAAAATGTATTTGTTTACTCAAACTTAGTCTTGCGCTAATTCTAGGTATAAGCACTTATTTAAAGTAGTTTTATACACTGGGCACCCTTCATAGGCCTCATTTGACCGTAAGGTAAATCATAACAAATTACTTTATATTAAAACTGTATATTATTTCTGTTCCGAAATTTTCAATATTAGCTATAAAGTCATTAGAAAAAAGTCCCACTTGTGCATTAAGCAGGGTTATCAGCTACCTACTAGTGGAACCCAGCCTGTCCGCGGATTTCTATGGAGAACCCGCGCATCTTAGTATACTAAATTAAGTATATTTTAATCGTTTACACTAGTATTCCAGAAAATCATTGATTTCCTTCAAATGCCCGTCAGGTCATCTGCTTAAGTTTTATTTTTTTTTTTTCCATAAATTTTACAAAAGACTTTATACTCAACAGGGACTATAAACTATAAATTTATTCCTATATAATCCAACAATTAAACGTCCATTTTATATTTATAGACTTTTTTGCGTCTTGTAACAATAGTTTTAGTTGAACAGCTTTCAAGCTTCTGCTGTTTTCAAAGCTTAACTACTATTAATTCAGCCATAAATATATTTAGTAGAGAGTTTTAACTATAAATTGATGTTAGAAGATCTTTTCTAATATTTTATATAATCCGCCGTTCAGTATAATTACAACTTATCTGATTTAAAGAGGCTGATGTTCATAAAGACAACTTCTATTTGTTTTTGATTACAAAAGGGTCTTTACCTCTTGTTAAAACTCCTATTTGTTTTTGTACGTGTTCCACATTAATTTTTAAGGCTTGTCATTTTTAAATTCTAGTTCATCTGGTATGTTTATAACTAATACTAGATCCAGCTTAAGTTAATATATTAATAAAATCGTAAAAGAGACTTTTATATAAAATAGTCTTATAAGCTTGAATAATGTCTGTTATTTTCTTGGCTTAAACAATTCAGGAATAACTCTAAAACAAACGAATGTACAAAAGTTATGTAAACCATATTTATTCTTAACTTGAATTTTTCAGGACTTTTACTACCACTTAAATAGATTATAAAGATTTGTAAACCTAGTAATTTATTTCTTCTGCTAAAGCAGATCCTATATAATAAACTTAAAGTTTTTTTTATTTTACATCATATAATACCACTAAAAGTCCTTTAGTTCTTTCGGCTAATATTTTTACGAGACAGAGTCCTTCACCCTAAAATAACATAAATAAATTACAGGGTTATATTTTATATGATCCTTAAAAAAAAGTTCTTTTATTTTCTACATTAGGGATTATATGTCCAGAAATACTATTTTCTTTTAATTGTTGAATGGTTTAATTAATTTGGTATATTATATTATAATCATATTGGGCTATTTAGGGAAACCCAAGAAGAACCTTGTACCTATCACTGTAAGGATTTAAGATTATAGCTCCTATGCCCGCTAATTGTCTAGGAGCCCTACTAGAATGCGTTATAGAATCCTCTACCTATGTGAAAGATAAACACCTAAAAAAAAATTGCTGAGCGTGTATACTGTGTAAAATACGAATAGTCACCCGTTTGATACGTCACCGCATAATATGCCTCAACGATATTGGATGCTTCGCTATACAGGTTATAATGGATAGTATGTTAACCACCTGTAATCACTTTGATATCACTTAGACAAAGCCTAGTAATGAACCCAAATTTCAGTAATAAAATTTATATTGGTCTGGTCTGGCCAATGGATCTATTTTAAAAGCGTAACTAAGTTTTGGAATGGTGATTTTAATAATCACCTCATAGTTGTTATTTATTAAATAAATAAATTAAAAAGATATTAAACAAATCACACGCCTCACCTATGACTTATTATTTTACGAATAATAGTAGGTACACACTAAGTCCATTTATTAATATCTCATAAAGTGCGTCTAAGGCCTGGCCGGGAGCCGGCCCACAGCTTTTCGCTACGGATTTTTTATTTTAGTATCATTTTTAGGGCTGGTATTTAATTAAAAAGCTGGATAAAAAGTTGTATTTCTTTTCTTAAAAACGACAACTAATAATATACTTAATGCATTTCAAAATAATTATATACTTATATAATATCATATACCTGCAAATTTTTGCCAAATTAGTTTCTTGCCATTTTAAACAATAAATAGCCGTAGTGCAGCAGCCTTAACTAACTCTGGATGCCACCTATAAGTCCTTTTATATTAAATTATAATGTACAAAAATCGATAACCACTTCGATAGATTAATAGGTTTAATCACCCCCTCTACCTCGAATATATCAGGCATTTACGCTGTTGCTTCAAGTACATGATCTTAATACCATGAACCTTTTTCAGCCCTTCGGGTACTCAGTTTGCTGAATATTTATTTCCACATTATCATTTCGTGAAAGTCTGAATCACTTTGTATGTTCTTTGCCCTCCTTTTTACGCCCTTATCCTTCTATCAAGTAATTACTACATTTGATCCATTTTTTTTCTTTTTCTACTCCTTTTTACGTTTGTCTTTTTACATCTCCAATACAGAGTACATCTCGTAACCATTTCTGCTTTTTCTTATTCCTTTTAACCTTTTCTTTACATCTCCATTATCCGATGTCCTTTGATGCAAGCCGAATTCATAATTATATTCTGTCTTCTACAGGAATCTCATTCTCCGGAAATCTTGTAGGCGAACCAGAAAGCTTCCTCAGTCATTCGGGCTAGGTTGGAAATACACTGGAGGTTTGAGAATAGGAGCGGGTGCTGAGTGGTCTAGCTGGAGGTGAATCGGGAACAGGGTGCAGATGGGTCCACTTGAGGAGTTTCGGCCTCAACTCCCCCTCAGATGAGTTTAAGTTACGTCCCATCTAGGAAACTCTTCTTGCTGTCAAGCATTTCTGCTACCTTTCTTCAGCTAGCTTTTTCCTAACGGAAAGATAATAAATCTCATTCCTCCATCTTTACAAGTTTGTCATGGATCTACCTCGACACCCGAACGCGTTTAAAGATTAAAAAATTAGCGGTCTTATTTAAGACAATTTCCTCTTTCTTTTCCTCTTACCATAAGGACCTCCCTTATTCGCCTGATTCATATTTATTGCTAGTGGGCGGTCCTTTACCATAAAAAAGGTGGTGGTTTACAACAAAGTTCTTATGCAATTAGGAAACCACCCACTATTGGATTGAAGTTTATCACATAAAAACAAGCTGTTTTGTTTTCGTAAATGTCGTGACTACGAGCCTACTCAGATATTTATTTTGATTGAACCCTGGATAGACCAACACTTTCTCCGTCACCTTAGACTAAAACTAAAAATTATATTAGCTATTTAAGAACTGATTACACAAGAATAGCTATAACTGAATAAAACTAAAATCAAACAATTGTTGGTGCAGAAGTATTATAGATTCGAAAAAAAAAATACTTAATCAAGTTATAAAGGAGCGTGAATCCTGTTACGACTTCCTTACCTTAAATTAAGAAACTGAGGTTCTTTACTATTGTTTAACACCAACTTTCCCATTACATAAAGGACCTACTCATTCTATACTACTTTATGTAATACTCTTTAGTTTGTTTGACCTCCTATATCTAAGAACTGTAGTTAAGTATAAATTTAAATTATACAGAAAAGATTCTAGTAAGATAAACGGTTAGTGAAAAAAAAGACCAAATGATATAGTACCCTAACTAGATAATTTAAAATTTTGATATTAGCACTAGGTATAAATTCAGGATATTACAATAGGACTAAAACTGAAAATAATTACTGAGAATTTAAAGGTTAAAATTAAATAATAAGAGGGTACAAGCCAAACCTCTGTGCCTTATTTATTATTTCCATCAAAGAGGGGTGACACAATATATCCTTATTCTTGGTCAAAGAATCCAGACCTAAAACCAAATAAATATATCTCTTTAGTTTAATAACCAAAATATCATTGCAAATAATGCGTAGATAACTAGAGTAAACTTAAGCATATGTAGGGGCCTTCATGTGCATTTTTTATAATAAATTACCCGGGTCCATTAGGATTAGCGTACAAAAAGGTTAAATTTATATACAACTTTTAATTTTGAATATATAGTGTAGTAACTATCGCAACGCTATTACTGCTCAAAAAGTACCACGTTTATACTATCTTAAAGCAATATTTGACCATAAGGCCAATCTAGTATAAAATCTTTTGACAATAGAAATACCTGTCATAAATAGAGGAAAACCACTTATGACTTAAGACCTAGCAATATAATAAACCTGTTTATAAGATCTAAAGGTAAGATCCATCATTAATCCTCAATACTTCGTTAGTCTTGCATTATCCACTACAGGGCGTGGGTATTACAAGCACTGCACCAAGGCAATAACAATCCACATTGAAGACCGCGTTGATTTATTAAATGGGATATAGCAATATTTATAAGTAGATAAACCTGATAGCTCATAACCATCATACCTAATTGAGCATAGTCCCAAAAGCAATTTATTTTTGTTATATCTTGTTGAAAATAATCCTACAAAGAGACTAAAACACACTGTCAGTTGTTGTCCTTTAATCATAAAACATTAAAGAGTATACAGATACTACCTCTATTCAAATTAGGAGATGACACATATAAAATACATACTCAGGGCCGTAACCATTGTGGCAGCGTGTAATAACGGCCGGGAACATGGCGAGGTCTCTTCATCGCCCATGGTAATCAATAAATGGAGGACTCCCTGTGAACTTTTGCTATAACCTCCGATTAAAACATCATACTATTGTTATAAACATTCTTC
>JACYFI010000186.1:0-11625 GCA_020975735.1 Ophiocordyceps xuefengensis
ATATCTTTTACTATTTCCTTAAACTCATTAATATTTTAGATTTCTTTCCTGAGGGCTAAGTACCACCGAAGGTAAGCTGAATTTATTCCTTTACATATATTCCCCTTTTAAAGAGATTACTAAATCTTCACTTTAGTTTGTTTCGGATTGTTTTGACTCAAGGGAAACTTCCCAAGCTACTTTTAGTAATGTATATTCAGGATTTATTTTGCAAGTAAGTTCGTTCCCAAGAAATAGCAAACAGAAATTGTCACCAGTATCCACTAATATTGGAACCAGAAAAATATAAGATTACCCATATTTAATCTATTGCTTCTCTGAAATTATTTAATAACTACCGAGTTTTAACATCACCTTTAAGAATTAATATATTTTTTGGAATTTTTAGATAGGTCTTTAGACTGACCTTAATAAATATATTTGTTTAATTATTAGATTAACATAATATATCCTGATTTATTTTTTATCTCTTTTTAAATAGATACTCTATTCTAGCCGTACAAAACGCGCTAGATACCTTTTAGCGGGCTGGGTTTATTTTTTATATTAACGGGTATTACACTTACGAAGTACCTCTATAAATAACGTATAAACTGAACCGGGATATTACATTGTGTAAAATTTTACAACACCTTTTTGCAAATGGCACTATTTCTACACATTGGGTTTAAATACTTGTGTTGATATAGGTGCATCCTCGAATTTGCTTTATTTAAATGAATAAAGTGTATTCACTTCCAACACTAAATAAGTATTAACACTAAATAAACATGAGTTATATGTAACTCCAACTAAAAACCCTTCCAGTTGTGGAGTAGCGCTTCTTTGGAATATAAAACCCAAAGCCGCTAGGCTCGTCTAAGTATATAAATGTATTTAAGATAAAATTCTTTCATTGGTGGTTAAAAAACTAAAATTTCCTATTAGATAGAATTTTTGTTTTTTAGTAGAACATACCCTACCCGTACCCTCCTTATAACACATAGTCCAGGCGTTATAAACAGTTTAACTTATAACCAAACAAAGAATTGTAAGCTACGTTATAGATAAAATAATAATGGACAATACATTAAGCGAAATAACACAGTTGCTTCTGGAAAGCAAAACCCTAATATTCGAGTAAGAGAATATTGTTTTTTTAAATGAAAGGGTTTCTAGCTTACCACCTATATTAAACACCGCCAAATACTACTCCGTATTCCTACTCTGGCTCCTAATACCACTCACTTGTTCGCCAACCCCTGCACCCTCTTCATTATTCTTGTTGAAGATTTATGAATCACGGAATGCCTTCTTGTAATATAAACTCTCTAACATGAAGTCTCTATCCTGACTATCCCCTAAAAAGTTCTTTTTTTTATTATGGACCGCGGGACTGGTGACGAAGTGTGCATGCCTCCAAGCCATAAAATTAGAGTTTTTTAGCATTATTTTTCTTGAGCGTAGAAAAATTAATGTGTGCTTTGTAAAGGTCGTGTATTTAATTTGTGTGAAGAAAAAGCTTTTAGGTTTTACTTTATTCTCGTAATAAAGATATTTACAAATTTTAATTTTTGATTTTATAAAACAATAATTAAAAAGATTGTCCTACAATTTAATTTTTAACTGCCAACTTTTACCTATTCAAATATAAATCCTGGAGTAATAATACTATAAATAAAAAGTATATTCTTAAACCATATATCTCCATTTTCATTTAGCCCAAGACCAAAAGGATAAAATTACAGAATTCGCTAAAATCGTAATAAAAGATAGTACTCAAAGCACAAATAAGAATTTTAACAAATCTGCAAGTTCATATTTTGGAACCTAAATAAAAACTAATAAACCTCAAGTGAACTATAGGAAGTATTTCCATTTGGTACGGGTTAACGTGGGAGCGTTAATACTAAAATTAACGGAGCCCTAAAAATAATATTGTTAAATATTGAACACAACAATATACAAATACAAAGCATACTACTCCATTTAAACCAATTAAAAAAAGAAATTTGTACCAATAGGTACCCATGCTTAGCGCATTCTTTATTTAATAAAATAAAAAATAATTAAGGGATAGGTAATGTTAATACAGATATAAACCAAGAAGATATACAGGGACTTGATGATATAGCATTAATTATAAGATATAAAACTTAAATTTCTTTGTGCGCGTGACCGTGTTCCCAGCAAAGAAAAATGTTTATTCATAATAGCCCGAAGCTATCATTACCTCCTATAGTGCTAGCACCGTTTTGAAATTAACTAAATTTTCTTAATAAAGTGTTAATTTAAGTCCGGAAGCTGAAAAAACTTATCCTTTACTTATTACTTAAAATGAGGTAACAGGCACCCTTACACTAGTTATATAGCCGATAAGATAAGAAATTTAAACCTTGATCGTATAGCTGCACCTTAGAACCATTTGTCTTACCAAAGAATCCTATTATTTGGAGGTACACCCTCTCAAAGGAAAAAAATGGAATAGTACAAGCTTTAAAGCTAAAACAGGATTACTACTAAAAATAAACCTTTTAATTGATCTGATACTTAATTGTAAAGAGAATTTAGTTCTCTTTCCATTAACTTCTTTTCATTGGGGTGTTTTATTTTTCCACTATTAAAGCAATATAAAGAGAAAACCATTGCTCACTATCTATGAAATATGACATTTAAATTACTAATTGGTATTTGTGTGTTAAATTAAATATAAATCCTTGAATTGACTCAATACTAGATTATACCTTAAAGCTAATTAAAATAAACCTATATGATAAATGTAACTTTATAAGCAAATAATCTTTTTTATTCAAAGTGGGTAGACGCACTCCTGGTCTTCCCTATTATTAAGGAGGAATAAAAATCATTAATAATTACTGGCAAGTTCAACTATTAGACATTTGCTAATGAGACCTACCCTGTATAATAAAACTAATTGCAACAGATAAAATAAAATAGAAATTTTAAGCTTAAAAAAGCTACAACGATTGTAACTTATAGTAGGTATGCATCATAAACGTCATATGATGTCGGTAAATTTGATCGTCGCAAATTAAAAAAATAACAACTTTATAGTAAATCAATTACACTCAAAAAGGGTCGTTTTATGTGAGATATGTTACCTTTATTCAATTCGTTTTCTATTTACGAATCTGAATCGAAAACCCTGGTTAGATTAAATGGATTTTTTGTTTTGTACCAATTTTATAACTTTAGGCTCATCTTCAGAAATCCTTAAGATTTTAACCCAAGAGAACAGGGTATTATATTGAAATAAAAGGTAAAATCCCTTTTTCATAAATTTTTTTGAATGATTTGACATCTAAACTTAATAATAATCTTAATACGCAAAAGTTTGACACTGTCCAAAGTAAATCTACTACAAAATCTTTTCAAATAAGATTATTTCATTCCACTAATATGTGGTTACTACAAAAAGTAATACTTACCTACGACTTCCTGTTTTTATGTACTTTAGATTCCTCAGCCTAATTGTTAAAAAACAACCATCAGCCCCACTGAAAACCACTACCCATGTGAAGGTTCTGAATTGTGGAAACAAGATGTATTATAATGGGTCTTGCCTAAAGAACAGTCTTGCAGAAAAAGCTCTAAGAGTAAAGGAGGTTTAATCCTTTTTTTTAAAGAGCTCTAATTTAATTATATTTTGTTGCAAACTTCAGCCTCTAAATTTTCCCCTCTATGTTGCATCCTTTACGACTACTTTTTAAATTAAATACAAATAATCAGAAATATTTCTTGAGTTTTTAAGAGGATAATTTATCAAATGTAGGTAATTACTTTTCGTTATAATTTGATCTAAGAACCTATTGTAAATCACAAACAAAACCATTTCCTTTTCTTTTAACCTATTCTTCCTGCTCAAAATAGGCTTGATAACTAAGTTTTAAAAAAATTCCTTTAGGTCTTCTAGCATGAAGGTTTAATGGAGAATTAACTCGAACTTGTCACCTTCTTAGGTTTTTTGGTAGATTTACGAATTACAATCAGAAAGCCATCCTTCTCGATCAGAGAAGCAAATCCTGATATAAATCAAGGAGGTCCCCTAAAAGGGTAGTTTGCATTTGTCAGTTAGACACAGTAGATAATATGTCTTATGAATAATTTTGGTTAGAAAAGGGATTTTTACTTGATATACTTTCTTTCGAAGCCCAGTGAGTATATCTCAAACCGGTAATAATAACCACAATCACTACCGATTGTATCGTTGCTCTTTTACAATAAAACTTTTGGTCGAATATATTATGACTTAGATTGCGCATTCCCATTTCGTTTTTATCAACCTTTCTGGCTAATTACGTATACCTGGTAATTTATTCAGCCAAACATATATTATTCAATAATGGCTTGTACCAGAACTTGTAGGGGGTTTCCCGGAATTTAGAAGTTAATTTACTCCCACAACGTGTTGGTTGATAACGATTCCCAATTCCCCTATTTTAGGAAGATCAAAAAGATGAAACGAGTGCCTGCACCTTACTTTAAATAAAAATTCCTAGTAAGTAAATTATAACTAAGGAGGATCATTTATTAGAAGGTTTAATTCAAACAGATCTTGTTATAGTTATATCACTTTACTACTAGTTTTAATATATAAATTATGAGGACTAGGTACTCCGAAACTTGGCATATAATAAACCATAGTCCCTAATAAAATGTAACTGGAAAGGTAACTCTATTACCGAATTCAATCCCCCTTCCCGGACCCGGTACGTGATGGTTATCCATCATGACCCCCTCTGCCAAGATTTGGGCCTTAGATTTATTATTTTTTTTCCGTTGGAGATGTTTTATACTTATGATGTTTCAATGGCGGCATTCTCACATGAATGGTAATTTGGCTTACGGATTCTTTCGAGCCATAATTTTTCAATCTTAGCTTCTTAGCTTAGGATTAAGGGAGTCCTTCATCATACGAGTGTGCATCCACCACTCAGGGTAGGTCGATGTCACATAGAACACAAGTACTACCCTTCTCAAAGAAGCTTTGGAATAATCCTTAGGGCATTGTAATTTAATATAATATCCATCACTTTATATAGTTAGAAAGGACGCCGGGTTTATTCTCCTAGTACCTAGGTTCTAACGAACCCAATCTTATCTTGCCCGTTTTTTTAAGACTTTTTACCATAAGGGTTGGCAAATATTTCGCTTACGAAGTTCAGCTTTGATTTTGGCTGCTGGAAATCTTGCACAAGATCTTTCAGTATATAGTGTACTTTGCTGATGGGTTTAAAAATTACTGTGCGTAAACGATAGTATTGTTTTATACCCCTCCGTTCAGACTGCAACAATTGTAAGTAAATCTGATCATCTTTAGATTCCTGCATTTCAGATAATTTTTGGTATGTCACCTTTTTTACGGAAACCTGCTTATCCAAATTTTTTAAGTGACCTTTGTCTATCGGGCGAAAGTCTCATTTTTTTTTATTTCTTGCGCAAAAAAACCAAATTTTCTATCCTTTAGAGTAAGTCTCATGATTACTTCCTTTTGATTCTAACCGATAGGAAATTCCGGCCGTGTTCTGTGTTCAGGGCGTTGGTTATTTTTGGTGTTATGTCTTCGGAAAGCTCTTACCCTAAACTACAGTCCTTCAACGAACCACCCTTAAATCTTGACAATAAGATTTACACAGTCTTTCTTTTGATCCCTAAAACACTATAATTCAAGTCATCTGCATATTCATTTGTATTCACATTTCTTTTACAAATTTAGGGTCGATCTTTACCTTAACAGGATAGCGTAAAACCTTTTATGCTAAAATTTATATTTCTCCCTCTAAGTTTTGGTGCTCTTCCTTTTTACGGGACAAATCGATTTATAGATCGGCGTTATGGTAGCTTTATTCCGCCGACGTCGAAAATTTCTTTTAGTTTCACCATAAAAACGTCGATCTTATGAGAAATTATTCTGCTTTAATTATTGGGCTTTTTATTTGAACCCTTGAGGGTATTATCCTCTACGAGAATGAGAGTAAAATAGGGTATGAGATTCCTTAACCGCTTTTTCTGACCTCATTTATCGAATTAAATAGCCCAAAAATTCTGGGTCTTTATTCTTTCGTTCCAAGAACCATCCCAATCCAGTTTGTTATGATCTATTTCATCAAACATTTAGTAAATGGTCCTTCCCTTTCTATAAGAACATTTGGGCTTTAACGAATTTTCTGTTTCTACCCATTTTTTAATGCGGATGTGGCGCTTCTGTTAAGGTCTTCAAACCCCCATGACTGCTTTCGTTTGAAAAGTGGTTCTAATTAGCCCTATATCATTCTAATACATCTCCTGGTACTAGTTGTCTCTAGGGGAGGCTAATAGTCAATGGGCTCGTTTACCCTCCGTAGTCTTTTGGTATATATATTCCTTCATTTCCGGGGGGGTGGGAATGGAACGTTACACTTTCAAGCTATTGGTAATATCCGACTTTAACCTGTCTTCTGGACAGAATCCCCCAAGTACCAGGGTTATCATAGCAGGGAGTCATGGTTGCCTTGTGCTTTCACTTTTGAAATTTTCGATAAGTCGTCAAATATAATTCCTTATCTATAATTAATCCTGTATATTTATCTTTTCACCACAAAACTTTGTGGTTTATTTCTACAAAGTGCATAAAACATTCATTAGTTTACCCGCAAAATAAACCGTCAGTTGAACTGTACTGGGAACTTTCCGCGGAAATAGTGGTGTAGTACAGACGCTAATCCTCTGGAGTCCTTCCCCCCTAGGATGGGCCATCTTTGATCCTCTGTTACATCTGGTCTTTAGGAACTGAGGTAATCCTCGCTGTTTGCCAATATTATTTTTCTAAACCCGTCCTTAGAGGTCCCACTCTTTACTGTTATATGTCTTATGATACCGTGTTCTGTTTGCTCCCAATTATTACGAATTCTTATATCCAAATCATTAACAACATGCACATATCTATTTCTACCTAGATATGGACCCTCCTTTGGTTAGGGATAGCTGGGTAAACATAGGTTCAGGGGCAGTTTGCTTACTCATTAGAACCGCTCGGTCGTGGGTCACTAGACTTATATCCGATTTCAATTCCTTCCCTCACCTTTGAGCAGAGATGCTAAGCTAAATAGTCCGGGCTATCCCCTTTTTTATCTATACTCTAGCTGCCCCGGAGTTATTATGGTTATTAAACTAAGTCGTTTAATCATAATAATAACTAGCACACGGCCACTAATACAAGTAGAACTTAATTCACCCCAATCAAAAAGTGAATTGAAACCCCTTAGTTGATAATTCGAATTCTCTAATTAGTAGTTTATATAATAATCCCATTATACTGTTGTCCATTCATCGTAAAATATAGAACCTAAATCATTAGTAACCCATCAATAATATTGAATCCTGGTATATCTACCAATATTAATTATTTAAAGGATATTCTCATATTTTTAGAATGTTTGTCCCCATCTTTATTTCAAATTATTTTCTTTTATTATAATAAACAAATTTGTAAAAAATAACAAGTTTTTTCAGAGATGATATTCAGAATACTCAAATCTTCTAGAGGGTAAAAACTAGTTAAAGTAATATAACTACACTTATTAAAAATCATAAGAATATATGAAATATTTTGTGTATAGTTTGTAACTAATAATTAAACCCCCATGGTAACCTACAACCTTGTAAAAATTTACAGGTTAAGAAGGGTAATAGATCATTTAAAGATAACAATAAATGAAAACAGTTATAGCTATTCTATTAAATAAAAAAATAGGATATAATCCACGGTCCTTAGTTTAAACAGCGTTAGAGAACGCAACGAGAGTAAGAAGATAAATATTTATCATAAGACAAAAAAAAATAGTTTCATATCCCTTAAGAGATTGAAACCTGAATTAAATTAATCAGGTATAAGTTCAAAACTATGAAAATTTTGAGGAGTGCTGCCTAAAAAGGGACAGAAAACCATTCATTTAGAAGTACAGCCTATCTTCTTTTCATTTTTAAGATCGATTATAATGAAAAATTATATATTTATTGTCATGTATTCAATCCTGCTCAGCTATTGTGTGCGAAGTAAGGTCGTCTTGTAAATGCGCTCTCTTAAAAATATTATAAATTCGCCTAAATAAGTCAAGTTGCAAAGCCTGAGAAGAAATCGACTCTATATACCCACGATGGACGGATTAGGAGTTTTTACTTTTAAAACTACCCAAGTTGGAAAATGTAGGGCTGGTTTTCTTTAAAAGTCTAACATAAAAATAAAATATTTTTTTATATTAGACCGGCTCGCTGAAGGGAACAAATATATAATAAATAGTAATATACACGAGCTTTAAGCATATTTTTCATCTTTTTATCATGAAAGCCGTAGTTTGTTGGCAACAAAAAAATGGCGTATTCCTTTAGAATTAAATTTTTAAATTCTTGATAATTAATATGCTGGCATATTATTCTTGTTAAAACATGAAATTAAAAGGCCTAGCCCCAAGCACGAATTTTAGAACAAAGTTGAATAAATACACCTATAAGCAAGTTTAGTCTCTTGGAATAGTCTATCCTCCACTAAATTTTGGTTTATTCTTTGTTTCTTATCAGGTATATCTTCAAACAATAGCGACAACTTACGTTCTGATCCACTCCAGGTTTGGTGTGGAAGGGGTCGAACGTTGAAACACCCAGCGAACCTAGTATCTATTTTATGGTCTGATATTAGGTCAAACTTTAGGTCTTTTTGACGGGAGAATAAACGAGGAAAATATTTTAGTTAAGAGCCGCCTTTAGTTAAGAAGTTTTTAGGCTGCAAGCTAGCCCAGTAAAGCTCGCAGATTTTACATTCCAATCCTTTCATGTGTTGTTTAACCCTTAAGGGGGGGGGTACGCAATAGAAAAAAAAGCTCTGCTCATCGGCCAGCCAGCCAGATAGCCAGCCAGCCAGTAAGCAGGCAAGAAAATGATTTTTTGGTTTTTCCTCTCTTAAAGGATACAAAAATGTGTGCTGTATGTACAACCACCAACCAACCTTAATTATACCTTTCGTTATTTTGAAGTTTATTGTTGTAAACTCATCATTAGTATTAATATTTATAACCTACATTGAAGAAAGATTTTTAATTTGGTTGAAAAGCACATTAATTCTTGCAATGACAAAAACATCCTTAACAATTATCATCTTACCAATAAGGGGGTCTGCTTTTACTAATCCCTATATATAAAACAACTTTTCATACCAATACCCATACCTGTGTTTTTTATGTAATTAAAACAGAGAGGATCCTAGTAACTTAAATTTGGAACTTAATCTATATTGAAATTACTTATTCATACTTTTCAAATATTTATCTTTATAATAAAGTAAGCATAAGGTAAAACCTGGCAATTCCGAACCAGCGAGCCCTTAACTACCCACAAGTAGTGCTCTACCGTTAGCAACAATTACTTTATAATAATAATTATATTTATCCTCAAAACGCCAACCATAATTCATGAGTTTGTATATAATTTTTTACTAAAAAAGTAATAAATAAGTATATTCATACTTTTATTCTTAATAATTTTTTTGTTGCAGTTTCCACCGAGAGATCAGGGTTGGGCAGAGCCTAAGCTACGCCCAACGCTGCGTAGAAAAATAAGCCGTACTGGTGAAACACAGGCAAGACAAGAAAAATTTGTAGGGCGGCCAAGCTCTTAAAATAATATATTTTTATTTCTTAATCATATTAAACTAGGACGTGTTCAACTTCTTTCTTCTTCGCTCGCATTTTAGGTTATCGTTTATATTATTTCTTATTGTACTATAACTGTTACAAAAGCCTGTTGGTCAATAAATGGTTAATTTAATTGCTCCAGCTATGCTTCCCGCATACAAGAGGATGACAGCTAAGCCATCTAACCTTAGGATGTTTAAGAGATTTTTAAGCTTCTGGGCTGAATTTACGATCTTTAAATTTTAAAAAGGTTCGGTTTCAATGTTGTAAGCCCCAAATGGTGATTAGCTATCTTTTATATGTTTATTTAGGGGCGAGCTTTAGCTTCTAATCCTTCGGGATAATGCACAGCTAGCCATCTATTATTTATATAATAATTTCACCTTCCTTATGTGAAAGGGAGTCCCGCCCTATGGCAGAGCATTGGCTCTTTTATTTAAATAAATCTTTTAAGGGTATTTCTTTTTTTCTACGTTTTAATAGGATACAACCAGGGTATTCTTTATTTATGTGGGCGCAAGCCCCACCTTTTTAACTTTATTTAATTCTAAATAGAGACACCCTACCTCTATTTAATTTAAAGGTGAACTTAGAACAAACACTACCGATATTTAATGGAAATGTCTAGAACATCTATAGTTTCTAAAATTAGGGCGTCAGCTCCTTGCCACCAAATTATCTCTGAGGTGATTCGAACACCCTATACTAAACACCAAAAATTTATTGTCGTTACCCTAATGAAGACGATTACGAGATATTATTATATTATGAACTACTTAGCGAAAAACTTAAAGATATTTAGTTGTAGTGCGCTAATGCGGCAACTATGCCTATTGCAGCTATTCAAATCAAATTTAATACCAATATGACCAGCATTTATGCTGTATTTTTGTGTGCGGCAACTCGTACAGCAACGCAAGCAAAAAATTATAGAAGTTGCACAACAAAAGTAGACGGTTTTAAAACTAATAAACAACTTTGATACAAAAATAAAAAGAGTCTTGATGAGCGGCAGTATGCATCCCTTGATTGGAAATTTTCAAATAAGACTAAGGGGAGAGTTTAAATATCTTTTAAAGGCAGGTATATCTAAAACTACTGCTTTCTAAGAGGGATAATTAACCAGAGTTTATGAAAGTTGTTAAACTATATTTATCCCTTTTATCCCTCATCATTTGAGGTTGAAGTCATAATAATTCTCTATTTTAAAGAACAAACCTTTAACAACACACTCTTGTGCCGTGCCTTGCCGCCTTCTCTTTTTTAGATTGCTTGGGTAAATCACAAAAAAACAAAAGAATAACAACTCAATGCCAACTGAAAAAACCGCAAGTATCCATTATAATCATTATTATCAGGCAGCTACAATAGTCAACAAAAAGCCGTTTTGTGTGGTGCGCCTTTAAATTTATCTTTGTAACAAAAATAATTTGGCAGCTCTTCATTTTATTTTTGACAACTTACGTAATCATAAGAAACAAATTCCTCTTATTTATAGATAATTTTGGAACGTTGAACCAAGACGAGATTTAAATCATTGTACCGAAACAATCCTTGTTCCCTAAAATTGTCAGCATATCCCTATATGTAATTAATTAGGCTTTACGGCTTATTAATGGTAGATATCAATCTTTACATATAAAGATTTTATTTAATTAACTTAATACATTCCTGCAAATTAATAGAATCAATGGTAGCAAGACAGTTCTAATAATCTAATAGGGCTTACCATTGTGTTAAGGCTTTCTTCCTCTTACTGTACTTACCATTTATATCGGTAAATGGTAACAATATGTTTAGAGTTGTGTGAATAATTACGCTTTTTGCCTTCAGAATTATACAAAGTTATTCTTATTATGGTCTTCAGAAGGGTCAGCTTTGTTATTCTCTAAACAAATTCTTAAAACAACACTATTTCAATGAGTTTACTTTACAAGAGGTTGTTATAATTCTATTGCTG
>JACYFI010000187.1:0-11341 GCA_020975735.1 Ophiocordyceps xuefengensis
TACATATATAATTAAACGGTACATTTAAATTACTTCTGCATTCATACGTTTTAAGATATGCGGGGCCCCGTATTTGCAATATGTTATCAGGGTGACTAAGTTCTGATTCCTAAAATGTTAGGTCCAATTATTATTTATCTTAGCCAAGACACAATTGTGACTTTTAATTTATTAAGGTGTAATATCGTTACATTTTTTCCCTCAACCCACTTTTTAGGGTTCAACAGTAGGCCTTTTTTCATAGTGTTAATGAAAATTTTATCCAACACTTATTGCTAAAACCCTATATTTAATTAGGCCAAAGTATAAATAGACAAATTTGCAGGAAACTGACAATAAAGAATGGAGCACAAGATTCCATTTATTAAGAGGGATCCTCAGGGACATAACGATGTTGTAACTGTAAACGTTATAAGAAAAGTCCTAATAAACCAAGGTATGTTAATCTCTTTTGTAGCTTATTCAACCCCTATTATCATTTAGCTTATAAAATATAATACATATGGACCTTGAGTGTGTCGTATTAAAGATGGATAGCTTGCGCAACGAAAATATTCCTAACAAATATCCATGGCCTTGCACCGAATTTTACTTACATATAACCTGACTACTTAGAAACGTCCAAGACAAGTTTCAAAATAATGTACGATTGTTTTGTGAGGCTTTGTTTTTCTTATGCCTTTGTAAGGATAGCTAGAAAAAATGCAAAAAAGAAAGTAAAATATAATAATTTAAATTACTGTTAAACTTTGAACACCCCAATTTTATTGTTCAGTACAATTGGACTTTAGTTAATTTTCAAAACCATCTCAATTACAACTTTTATAGCCGAAACTATTTTGAGCGAATACCCCGATATAATAGAATAGGGCATTGGGTATTTATCTATAAAATAATAGCGTTATACGGTAATAGTAGGTAACGGTAATTGAATTTAGCTAATACCACTTAATACCTTTCCTTTTGTGTTAGCCGATAATAAGTATATAGTATCTAATTCTATTTTTGAAGTAAGGAACGCAAGCTCATCATTTTCTTGTAGACCTAGAGCAAGCTCTTATTTTATACGGATTATGGAATAGAGGTACACATGTAATGCAGATGATTATCTGTTTAAAAAACAAACAATATATTAATTTATCAATAAACCTGTTATTAAATTAACCCCTGGACGCAGGATCTAATACGGGTAATTTTAATAACTGCACAAAGAGCTAAAGACCTTTAATCTGGAAAATTCCGTAAAAGTAAACCTTTTTTCGTCAATTACTAAGAGATAAGACTTAGTACTTTATTTATGTTTTTATCTGCTATGAAATAAAGTTGCGCGTGCATAAAAAAAAGATATTTTCGCACAAAGGTCGCCCGTAATTTGAGAACAAGGTAAATCTAAAGAAACTACGGCCATTTAACCCCATGTTAATAGAGGAAAAATCCTACGAACTTTATTGCAACATTAGAACATATAAAGAAAAGGTTTTGATAATCCTATTTGTCACAGTAAACCCTACTTGTAATAATCTTAGCTAAATAGAAAGAGGGTTTATGATTCACAATAGTGTTAGCATTTTTGTTAAAGAGTGCTTAAGGGGGGTTAGTAATCGTATTGTAAAAGATTTCAATTTTAGACGGCTTATAACTATTTAAGACAAATATATAGATACAGATAAATATATCAAAGATAAATACTTCTATTCCATATTTGTAAAAAGAAAGGGGTTACCTACCTTTTGCATATTCTGCAGTGAAACCCGATCACAGATCGGTTTATTTTAGAATAACATATAAAAGGCTACAAGTTATGCCTGAAGATAGGAGCATATCCTGACTTGCCAATTTTCAGGATGAAATTTAATTAGTAGTGTAGTATCTATGAATGGTTGTAGGGGACGCGTGATTATTCATAATACATTGTTTCTAACAAAGCAATCTAGTCGAAGGTTAAGTAGCTAGTAGAAATTCCTTGTTAACACAGGGTTCATACTAGATTATCACTACAGAGCTAACGTAAAACAGGTGTTACAGTAGTTAGGACATGAGGATTTAAAAGCCCACCTAAACCTCACGCCATTTAAGGTTAACTTTTTCAAAGTAAATAATATTACGACTTAGGCTTGTATATCGTCCTGTTCCTATGAACAAAAAAATACGCAAGTTAAGCAAGCTTTAACTTAAAATTGAATTTTATAAATCTCGTCTGAATAAATGAATCGGGCAGTGGTAACATTATTTGGCCTTGTTAGAAAGATACTTTTTTCAGTCTCATAGCTCAATGCAAGGAGGTATATACTTCATAATATATCGATTTAGTCTGATTCTGAGATTGAGGTTAGCCCCCCTTGTCCTAATTAGCAAGCAAGGAATACTGGAGCTCTGCTATAGCGTCTAAAAGCTTGCGGATCCCTAGTATTGTATTGCGAAAGCAAGTGCTGCGCTACAAATAATAAAAGTAGTCTATTACTGTTTTAAATATTATTGGCTATTATTGCGGGGCTGCGGCATACCCCTATTTCACAACAGAAGGTATCGCCAACCGCCCTCTAAAATTATTCCTAGGTTTTAATATATCCACCTGAAATAAAAAATATAGCTAAAATGTAACTTTTTATACGGTGTTTTAGTGCTACTTATGTTTTTGCAATAGTGAAAATGCAAGAGTTATATTGTTTTTATCGAGGGAGCCCCTCACCACAGAAGGAGCCGCCTCCTAATTTTTTTTATAGCGATGATAATATTTAAGCTTTTAATACAAAAAAGTCTTGCTCCACACACACAAAATGAATTTACCCTACACTATTATTTCAAATTAATGAATAATTTAGTTGTAATGTTGCCCAGCTTTCTGGTGTAGCATATGTAACTGTAGCTGAAAAGGAGAACTACTGGCACTAGTAGCACAAGAAGATTAGGGGCCTAATGCTGTCAGCGTAAAATAATAGGCTTTTTTAATATTTTTATCTAGTCTAGTTTAACAAGCTATTTAAGCTTTATGTAAAAAGCCCCCTTTGTGGCGCAAGAGCTCATTCCTTTATTCATAGAATGTAAAAACTGTTGTAAAGGAATTTTTTAAAATTTGAAACTGCTCCTTAATACACATATCTTTAGGGTTTAAAGGGGGAGTTAAAAATGGTATACTATATAGTTTACTTAAAAAAATTAATCCTATATTTTTTGTGCGTGATCAGAAGGCCAAGAAAAGAGGGAGCGTAAAAGAGATTTCTAGGCCCCTTCGAGGTCCAGGAGACCTCGAAGATTAAATCCCATCTTTAATTGTTAATTTGAACGATACAGATTTCATTGCGTTATGATTTTTTTTACATAAAACAAGTACAAAAACATCGTATGAGACTAAATTCGAATTTTCTGTTTTTAGAAAATTTTGCAATCTAAATTATGAGATAAGAAAAGATAAAATTCTTACGCGTTTCAGCAAAATACTTACCCTATTCAATCTATTATTTAATAAGTAATCTAAATCAAATTAAAATTTATGATTATTTATATGAAATTTACTTTAAACTTTAGACAACTAGAATCCAAATTTTTTGTTACGTGCCTCTAAAGGGTATTAATTTTATTTATCCTGGCGAATATGGTTATATGGACACTAGGTACGTATTGTATGACAGAATTCAAGTAGGTATTAATGAGGTTATCTAAATTACTTGGTGTGGCTAGAGTAAAAATTTTAATGCTTTTTAAACAATACAAGATGCTTGCGACTCCTTAATAAAAAATCTACCTTGTTTTGTTAACGCTATAGATATAATCTATGATAAACTGAGAAAAACTAGTAAGCGGCTGCTAAGGGTTAGAATTAACGTACTAAGCTAAAAAGGGTAGGAATATTAAAATATAAGATGTGAACGGTACTATAGTTAAAAAATATTATACAAATTCTAAAGGACAATACGCTGCAATTCTTAAATAAACCACAGATATAACTCACCACCAGATCAAATGAATTAAAGGAGGTATTAAGGGAATTACATATATTTAGTTTAGTGAGTTAGACTTTAGAAAATAGAAAAGATTAAAGGAATATATTCATTAAATAATTTAAATTACTTGTAGAGGATAATTTATATGCTTCAACTTGTGTTACTTAACAGATCCATTTATAGTAGACAATACCAAAAGTTGCCTAACTAAGTAATGAAAGTTACGATTCTATATTAAATAACCTTGGTATTGGCTAGCTTAATTATAAAAAGGTGTTGGAAAATTAGTATTAAATATTTAAGCATGAATTTAACCAAATAGTAGGCTTACCGCTGCGCTAAAAAAAGCAAACATTCATTAAATAATCCCGGCGAAGCACACCAGTTAAATAATTAGGTTCACATAAAAACCTAATTATAACAGAATTAAATTTACATAAACTTAAAATATAATAGAACCCTATTATGCTTTACTATATGAAGCACCTAAAAGACTATATAAATAATACATAAACAATTAGTATAAAAAATTTAGGGGGCACGCATTTTACCCTAATAAAGAAAAGAGTGATAACAGGATTAGATTTTTTTAGCAGACATACTAAAAAGTTTTAGTAAAAGGTTAGTACTTACTGGGCCTTAGAGAGAGTGAACCTTTTGCTAAACTCCATCAAAAAATTCGGAGCCCCTTAAAGCTAATTTTAACTAAATGTATCAGGTAACTAATACATGGGCTCCTAGGTATATACATCGAGGTAAGTAAAATCCAAAATAGATGCCCCGAAAGGAATAAAGGCAACCGGCTGCCAAAGGCCCTAGTTAGGTAGCCTTCCTACACTTTAAATCGTGATGGGGGGATGCTTAAAGCAGGGGCGTTGCTTCGCTTAGCCCCACCTTGTTTAATGTTTAAGAAAATATTAGTAGACCCTACTTAAAAGTGACCAGGGATAAATTTTTATTACCCTGTTAATGGATAGTTTGGTGAATTAATTATTACCAAACGTATTTAGGGAGCAAGTTACCCGTAGAATGTTTTCCTGTGTTTGTCGGGCGAGGGTAGTGCTCCTACATACAATGATATAAAGGGAAGAATTCGTTTACCGGTTATTCAGGCATTCGCAGATGATCTAAAATAAGATTTTTAAAGGTATTGTTGCACCTACACAAGCTATTTAAATTTTTATTTTTTTTAGGGTCCAGTAGTAACATAATATTCGCTTAATCTAGGTTACGCTGTCTATACATATCGGGCTGGATTAAGTCTATTTAGGGGCGTATAGGAATAGGTAATAACTATTTTGCCTAGGCGTTTCATTCTTTAGCTACATTGGTTATATTATTGGGGATGAAGTGCTCAATATGTAAATTATCTTCTTAGGGTCTTTAAGGAGGTCAGCCCGCACTTAATTGTATGGAATTAAGTTTTTTAACGATCAAGTATTATTGTAATCAATATATTTGTATAACAAATAAAGTTTTAAATTTTAATATAAAGTCGTACTAGTTCCAAAAAATTAGTATAGATTTAGCTTTTGACTTATTTCTTTATACTAATAATATTCTTATGGGTTTCCTGTGAGAAACCTAACTAGAGCTCCCTTCGATTTAGCTGAAGGCTGATCTAGATTTGTCTCAAAAATATCACCAATTGCTGAATTTTTCTTTATTAGAAAATCAAACCGGGAAGGTAACTTTAAAGTTAAATCTTCAGAGACTATAGTGATCGGTTAATTTTATAATATTAAACAAAGTTAGCTCCCAGACCTTATATAGAGTATAAGATTAATACGAAATTTCTAATATTATCTTACCATTAACAAAGCCTATTCTTCTTAGTAAACGAGCGGAGGCATAAGACTAATAAATATTTTTGACTCGCGCATACTACTAATTTTTTCTTTCTTGCGTGCATGACGAAGTAGCCGCAAAAAAAATACAGCAATAGAAGAATACACCATACTAGAAGGGTTTATTCTTTTAAATCAGCATGCCCATTGGATGCCTAATAATCCCCGGATATTAAGTCTTGTTTGCCATGTAAATATAAAAAATTTCTATGAAACTTGTATAGTTTCATATAAAATAATATTAATAGGCAAAAGGGAGGGATTTATTTTAATACTAGAATGGTAAACAAATGACATAGGCCTAGATGCAAAGATTTTTACTTAAATTGGAAGATTTAATATAATTTCAATTAAGAAATTTATTGCCATTTTTTTTTCCTGCTAGCAACAGTTGTCATTAGCGGAAAAAACATGCCAATAATGTTTAGATTTAGCTAAAGCAATTTTAGGAAATCTCAGGTTAGTTTAGAGGGCGGCAAGCTCTTAAATAATTATTTAATTTATACAAAATATTATATGAGATTTAAAACCCATCTATAATAGAAATATTCAGATTCTATTGCTTATTATTGTTAAGATAGCATGTGAAATAACTCCTCTTATATCGGTGTCAATTTTAAACTTAGAGTTTACCCTTTTACTGGCTCGGAAGCACTCAAAATTTCCCTATCTAGAGCATTATTATACATTCTCCGTCTCTAAACATCTGTGTCCTACTAATATTAAACCCTCAAGTGATTTTAAAGTCTGATTTTTCATAAGATTCTATAAAATCACACCAAAGTACTATTAAAAGGTAAAGAAGGGTTATTATTATTGGATCTCAATACTGTGAACGTAAAAAAGATATTGACAGTTACTCGGAATACTTTTTATATTAGATACTTAGATGAGCACTTGAAAATATAAAAATAATCTATGCTTTGGTAGCCCGCCACGCAGCCCGCAACAAAAAGTTTTATTAAAGATGGTTTAGGATGAAGTTTAAGTTATATATACAAGTATTTTACTAAATACCAAACGAACAAGGATAATTAGGCCCACAAATATTAACTGAGCTAGAAACTAGTTATTATATCTAAATGAATTTAGATACGTTTTTATACAATTTTAGTGCTATTTGGCCTCCAATAATTGTAGGTTATAAACATATAATGTAAACTAAATTAAAGATTGTTAAACTCCGGTAACGGTTTAAATGTATTAGCAAAAAGGGGCCGGCGATATGACGGCCAAGGCTAGATGTGGTAAAGCAAAGAATAAATACCTTTTAGTGTAGTAAGATAATAACCTGTGGCTACTTAATTAATAAAATTAAACCAATGTTAGAATTTTAGCTAAACCATTAAATAACTCCTAGGGTTACAAGTAGATGGCGCAAGCTCTTAAATTATAAGCTCTTGATCAAGTGAATTGTTTAGAATTTTAAACCCTGACATTAGTGGGCTAAGTATGGTATGGGCCACTGCTTGTAACACACATTGCTTTTGCCATATAAGAACAAAAAAACATTAAAGAACAACACCACGGAATCGGATTAGGTTTTAGCGGAGTTATTGACCGAAAACGGGCTTTATTATGTGTGTTCTTCTTTTTAGCTGAAATACCGCTAAGTATAGTATTACATGTGTATATATATAAGGTATTTTACTTCTATAGGGTGGTTATTTGTAATACAAATTCGCATTTTATTATATATTGATCATCCAAGTTTTATTACATGCATATTTATTTGATATAGGATGAACTTCATCGCACAGACATATTTTAAAAAACAAGAACAAATTTTTTTACTAATTTCTAATGCTAGGAAGGGTTATTTCCTAGTTTAACCTTTAGGTTAAAAAGCTTGTCAATATTGTTTTTTTGTATTTATTTTGAATGCCGGCCCTCTTTTACCTCAAATTAGATTCGACCAGGTTGGAATGTCCTCTCTGTTGGGCTGTCTTAATGCCTGATATTATTTTTGCATTATATTCATTTATTACGCCCTTCTTTATTTATATATGTTTAGGGGTATACTTTAATAAATATAAATTTTATTTTAATTATAGGATCTATTTAAATAGAGTATTTCCGTAAAAGTATGCAGTGTATATGAATGACCTAAAATTTATAGTATGAGCTTTTGCTTAATTCTATTTAAGGCATGGCCCATTGTATATTTGCTAAACGCAATAGCAATAGAACCCTCCCTAGCTTAGCCGACCGTCTTACTAAAAATTAACCACTAAATAATATACCTTTGGTAGATATCCACTTATAATATTATTAAAGATAATTATAGGAGTTTAGAGGTGCGGGCTTCTGCTCCTTAATAAAAAATAAACGTATCCTTTATCCTCAGGGCAAGGCACGCCTCCCTGGGTTGGCGTTGACTAACACGGAAAGCTTAGTTAATAAGGGGTTGAGAGGTTGCTTCATGGCTTTTATTTTTCTATGCTTTGGCCCAACGGCTTAGCTAGAAAAAATATTGTTTTTCGCACAGTAAATCGCTGTGAGCTCGCTACTTTTTGTGCAGCAGGCCCGCTGCTGCTGGCTTCGCCAACCTGAAGCGAAGCAGGAAAAATCAAGATGGCAAGATTTCACACTGAATCATGTTCCATTGTCTGCCTTAGCAGTAGCGCTAAACATCAAAATCTAAAGTTTTAGAGAATACATATGTTTTGACATGTTTTATCTTTTTTATTAGACTTACTGTTATAAGTTGCATTATAATAATCTAGTAAAACCCTACTAGCAAAGAAATTCAAAGCTTACCAGGGCTCCACCTACTTAAAAACAAATGGTACTATAACTTAAATGTAACAAAACCTTGCATTATATGCTTCAATTATTTTCATTAGTATTAATAATAAGTCTAACAATTTCAAAATGTACCAAAGAAACATTAGAATATTCACTATTTGTGTATTAGGTTTAGGTCTAGATTGGTAAACGGTATTACTTTGTGATGTTAATTACACTAACAATAAAAATACCTGTAGCCGTTATACAAATTGAGATTCAATTAAAAGTAAAACATAAAAAATCTTTATTTAGTAATAAACATGCTATTTGTAAGAACGATTTAATTTAAGCCATATTTATACAATTAAGATATATGTAACTAAATTATTCTTGAAAGTATCGTACCTCCTTATATATATGTAGTAGGGTTATATTGGTTCGATAATAAAATAAGTGCTAGTTACTTATTGTATTCTATATACATTGAGGCTCACTTATTCCTTCATTATTATCTATTACATATATCAATCTATATGGGTAGTACTGATTTTGATACTTTATTTAAATTCACAATTTAAAATAAAAAACAAAATTTTTTTATTTGTGAGGGATATTATAGCGTTGCTGTAAAAACGACGGTTTATAGGGTTGAAATAATTAGACTACGTAAAGCACACGTGGAGACTACCCCTTGGAGGTACGTATTGTTTTACGGCCGTGGATTGTCCTTCTAAGTTATGTCAGTATGGATTATATATCAGACTAATTTTTACCTATACTTCCTAAAAGGTTAACATATAGATTATACCTTTTTATTTAATTTTTGTATTGGGACCATAACTGTCTTTTTGTCTAGTTTTAGTACTATTGACTCACAGATATTAATAATAGGTAAATAGCATATTTCTTTCCAGTGGGCTCCGCTTCCAAGTATACTTAAATGGGGGTGCTTTTAGTAACACTATTCCAAGTCTATAAGGTTCTATGTAATTAAGAATTAGCACCCCGGATTTGTTCAAGTCTGGGTCTTTTGTTTGCGCCAGGGGGAGTCTTAAACGCGATAGTACTGGGACTAGATTCTATTATAGCTCCACAAGAGGGTTTTGCTCAATATTAATGCCCCTATATTATCCTTATTGTTTTTTTATTCTTATGTTTTAGGTTAATTGTGGTACACCTTCTAACTTCAATCTTCATTGGGGAGTTTTTATTCTTATCCAGGTATTACTGACTAGATACACCATTAATGCGATTCTTGGGCTTCTACATACGATTGTATTCATCAATCAGCTATTCAATTTAGTATGTTTATCTTATTATCTTTCGGGTGGGTTCATTTAACTAGGATCTAGAACAATTCGTATCTGTAATGTAAATAAAAAGGATCCTGAATATTATTGGATTGTTCTCTTTAAGTAATATTAGGTATATATCGCCTGATAGATATTCAGAACGTATTTATATTATGCCTGGGTACTAATATGCTTTTATAGTCCTTAAATCTTGTTAAAATTTTAAATTATTAACAATTGATACTCTAGTAACGTATTATAAAATACCTATAACGAGGAAATAATTTTTTCCTCTTGATACACCAGGAGCAACCAACAAAATATAAATACTGTTGAATATCAACAAATAAAGTTAATGCTATAAAAAAAAGAATTTATTTTGACAGAACTATAGCCCTAAAAATTCTTCCTTCCTATATATTTTTACTATCTCTATTAGCCTACGCTAATAATGTTTTATTATTAATATTTTAGTTTATCGTCCATTTGGAAACATTGGGAATTGTGAATAACCCTTCTGGGGTGTATTCGGCTATTTTGGGGTGAGCGTACCCTCATTACTAAACTTTTTGTAATTAGCTGGAGATAAATTCAAGACAGGTGGTGTTTGAAGGCTGATTTATAAAATACGATACACAAGGTGGGGTTTGACATATCCATAACCTATGCACAAAAGGTAGTACATTAATGCACATTCATTAAATTCACCTCAAGCATTCATTACTACCATCTATAAATTCGCTGAACCCATTATACCACAATTACCTGAATCGTACGCAAATCAGGTAATCCCTCTTTTCATCTCTACCAACAACCAATCTAAACCAGTCTGCAAGGTCCAACACCTTCTATAATACCCCTGAAGCCTGTAGTTATAAACTTACCAACCTAGAGATACACTACTCTGTATAAAGTTTATTTTTACCCACAATTTATGAAATTTTTTTACATAATATACTTGATAAAATAAGATAACGATTGTTTAAGACTTCACGAATACCTAAAAACAGAAATAAATATAAATAGGAGTTGTGAATTCCGTAGAAGGGCTTGTGGTGCGCATGCTCTAATGAATTGAGGATCGATCAAAATTCTATGTACACGGTAAGTGTGCTGCCCAACCTCCTCAAATATTATACTTTTTGCTACACAACCAGAGGTCTGACTTATAGGCCATCTTGTTACGGAATAAAGTAAAAGGGTTAAGGGGGATTTTCATGGTTTTAAGATAGGGTGCCTTTGCACCCAGACAAAAGTTCATGTTAATATTTAGTTGAATTAAAAAAAAAATTCAGAGATACCTTCTTTGAATTAGAGCTATTACGAAACTCAGTGAAGAATTTAAGTTTCAATGTAAGAGATTAGTTAGTTCGTGAATACCACAGATTTTGAATTTTTTTGTTTAGTTGCTTTGCCGTATTAGCATACCTTATGGTTTTTTTTCTATTTTTTGCGCTGTTGGTTTGGTATGGGTAAAGATTAACATACATGCCACCCCTAGGGATATGGCATACTACCTGATTTACCTGCA
>JACYFI010000183.1:0-15405 GCA_020975735.1 Ophiocordyceps xuefengensis
TAACAAGAATACTTACATTATGTAAAGCGCAGCTAGAAATAAGGTTTAAAAGTAAAGTCGATTTAATTCCGTTCAGGGATAGAAGACTTAAAAATTGATAAAAGCCTGGAATGAATCTAAAAGAGTATATAAGGTAGTGTGAAATACATAATTAATATATACATGGAATCAAATTGATAAGCCATGAGCAAAGACAGATGCAAAAATGTGAATTTAAAGCTATCTCAAAAAATAGGATAAAATTTTAAGGTTGTAAGTCTGAATTCGACTCATGAATAATAATTACTATTAATCGTAAATCACCAAGTCCGGGGGAATGACCCTAGGATTGGTATAACCACTCGTCACATGCCTGAAAGAGCTTATGGCAAGTCAGCTTGCTTTCTTATATTAGTAAAAAAACATATGGTAGGTTTTGTGTAGATTGAGTATCATAGAACAAGCACCAAAAAGCTGTCTATTATGTGGGAATCTTCTATGCGGTTCTAATTAGTGTTATCTAAATACGGGTTCGCTGTAGTGTGAAGGTTGTCAGGGATTAATTAACATAAATAATGATTATAATATTTTCTCTTATAAAGGGAGGTTCCTTTTATGGTAGAGGGGTCTGAGCCTGGTAAAACTCGATAGCTATGCTTTTAAGGAGTTGTAATCTCAATTGGCTCTCCTACACTTGTGCATAATGGATTAACTAGATTAGTTACTTAACATGTAAGGGTTTATCGCTGCAGATATAGAATATCGGGTTCGAACTCGATCTAATTCGCAATTAGTAATAAAATAATATGGAGAGGATGAGTTTTGGTCTGATATTCTTAAAAGTTGCCAATAAGTTTTCTAAGGTTACCCCCTTCTATGACTTCCTATTCTGTATTCTTTTGTTTAAGTACTAAATAATACAGTTTAATGGAGGGGTAAAGTCTAAAAAAATCTCAAAGCTACTCAGGCCTGCATGGCGAGCACGCTTTTCAAATTATATCTTTTAAAAATAGTACCCTCTAGGCTAGCTGGCGCACCAAGCTAGCTATTTTTATAACGCCATTTTTGGAGGACAGCGTTTAAATAGTAAGGATCGCTTCATTCAAAACTTTGCAAAGCTGGCTGTTTGGGTTGGGAGGAATTAAGGGAAATAGAACATAACACAACAAAATAAATAGAAGAACCTTTTGAATAGAGTTTTGAAATTTGTTATAGCTAAGTTAAAACCAAAGAGGCCTTAAGGATTAGCAAGCTCAGACTATAATTTTTTTTGCACGTGACGGGCATTTCCCATACACCTTTGGTACAATATAAGCCAGGCTCATATAAGCTTATAATAATTAGAGTGTCACTTGGGCTTGGTTTGCGATTTCGCTGCAAAGGACTTGAAAGTTTAACAAGGAAAACAGTTGCTTATAGGTAAGGTAAACCATTTGCTAAATGGTTATCTTTTAGATTTAGGGTTTCGGACTCACCTTTTTTCGGCTTCAAAGTCCCAGAATTGATCAATATAAATTTATCAATTAGATTTAAGGATTAGCTTTTATTGCTAAGCTTTCTTGTTAGTATTATTTTCTATACGTGCTTTTTGGGAGAAGCAACTAAGCTAGGGGATAGTGGGATGCCTCCTAAAAACAAAGATAAAATTAGTCAGGATGTTAGAGGAAGTGCATCTAGTATGGTATGGTACAGCCAACCATACAGCCCAAAAAGCAAATTAGATCTTAACACTCGATTACATCACAAGTAACAAACCTGTAGTTCTTTTTTGCTTGCTGGTATTTTTTCTTGCTTAGCAAGCTAAAAAGCAATGCCTTGCTCTAAAAAATCACATAAATAAGTCTGCCTTACTAGATCCTTAACACTACATTTTATTTTGTAAACCCTTATATACTTAACTGGAGATTAAGGAAGGCTGTCGCCATGATGTGTAAATAGCCGCAAGCTATGCTATTTCGTTTTTATGGAAGCATTAGTGGATTAATCTATCTTTGTTTAGCTATCCTGGTGAACTACCCCTATATTTATGCTGAAAATAAAAAAATAAGTGAGCTTTAGCCCAATATTCAAAGCCTGGCATCGCTTATACTCTTGTGTGGACTAGACACAAGCGTGCCATTAACGCCTTTTCAGTGGTTGTGCTTTACAGAAGCCGCAGCTTGCATATTAAATGGATGGTAAAAAAAAATTAATTTTTAAGCAAAGCCTTGTGCACAGGGCATATGAAAATAAAGTATAGAAACGCACAACCCGCACTGCTTCTATATTTTTCCCTTAATGCAAGCGATAAAGGTAAAAGTTTTAAGATAAATTTAATTTGAGCAAGATGCCAAGCTTCTATAGCTTAATCGGAACAGCCGCGTTTATGGTTGAAATAAACGTTTAATATGAATGTTCGATTCATCTTAGTGAGGCTTTGTAAACCAAGAAAGAATTCATGACTCAAAAACTGTTGTATTTTTATATTTATATAGTGACAGTTTTGGTTCGAGTAATTTCAAGACATCCTTTTCATTAGTTTCACCGTCCCCTTGGCCTTCTACATCTAGCATATCTTTATTGCTTTACAATAAATGCTGCATTATCTAATGCAATCTTATTAATAATAAGGTTATTATTGTTTCTATATAGCTTTAGTACAGTAATTGCATTATGAACATTATGATTTAGGAGATATAATCTCAGAAAGGTATAATATCTTCTCCCTTGGAGTAAATTAACCAATTTGCTGGAAAACCCTTAAGGGGGATAAGCAGGCAAACTGGAGACGGAATTAAATATTCCAGAGGGTCTTTAGAGACATGGGTTAAGATAATACGTTAATCAAACTATAATTAAAATAAGTCACAACAAATTAGTAATATATATTTATTCGTCCATACCTAGGTAACCAGTATGGAAAATAATTGCTAGGCAAGTTTAATTCATTTATTTTATAACTAAGTACTCTTAAAAGAGAAGATTCTTTTTAAAATATTTACACTAAGAAAACATAAATGTGACTGCTAATAAACCAAGTTAGGGTATTAATCTTGCGCGGATCAGATAGGAAGGTGATGGGATCAATCATACTTAAGTGATCACTAAAATATGTTTTTGTGAATAAGCGAAGCTATTGCCTTAAATGATAAACCCATTTTATGAACATGTCCGAACAGTCTTAATTCCAGGGTATTTAATATGAAGAGATATAAGATGGTTTAGATATAGTATAATTAATCGCAGCGAGGAGTAATAATATATAAATCTATCAAGGTAAAATTTTGACCCGCGAAAGATTTATAAGCATTAACTAAAGCGCTTTAGGTAAATTCTAAGAAAATGGGAGGTCAAATTCCTGTTTATTAAAAGTTTACGCCTCCTTAGAAAACCAATAGTTTAGACGTTAACTGCACGGACGATATGCGGGATTTCTTGTCACGACGGACATTTTTTCTATCCAAATTCTTGCGCAGAGAGATTCTCCGAGGAAGAAGTACAATTTGTGTATTTTCTATTAATTATTATTCCAGCTCTTTAGCAAGGGTGCATAGTAGTTTCCTAACAAACCAGCAGGCTCACAATTAAATAGGAATAATTTAAAAGAGATCTATGTTCATGGACACAAATTGCAGAAATTTTTGTTCAGTTAATTTGAATTAATACAAGAGTAGAAAAAGTATCCATTAATATTTCAACAGAGCCCAGCCAAAAAGTTGTATCCTATGCCCCATCTACAGAAATACTACATTTATCATATCTACATATTTTAACTAAAGTTTGCTTTATGAATAGTAACATTTTAATCTATTATGTTATATAAAGATTCTCAAATTTTTAGGTAACGTTAAACTCCAATGTAAAGAGATCCTTGAAGTACGTTGTATTAACAATAATCTATCAATAAGGGTCCGTCAGAGTTAAATTGAGACCACCTTAAAATTATTATTAGTATTAAAACAATAGATATTAATTTTTTTGTATTTTTCCACCAATTTAAAATCAGAAGCTGGCTGCAGCTGCTTTGGCAGCAGGCCCAAGATATTTCTTTTTTTTTGTTAGATTGGTACGTACAGTTACTAAAATAACATGTATTTCAGTTTTCGGTGGTTTTTTTATCGTTTAATGGACGTATTTTAGGTTAACCCACACCCTCTCGCTAGTACCAAAAGAGATTAGAATTTTAGGTGTGAATATTATCTATAAGCAATCCTGAAGCTTTATTTTTCCTAGCTATTTTTTGAGCTTTATTCCAATGTGAAACGCACTGTGGATAGTAACCCACCTCCGAGGAAACCCTAAAGCTCTTAATAACTAGCTATTTACGAAAGATCTTTGTATGGTTCTCATTATATGCATTAGAGTAATAGTAATATCATCTTTAAAAGATTCGCGCCCTTAGTCCAAGGAATGTGGGTAATCGCGGATTAAAATTCAGAATTAGTCGATTATATCGGTAAATAGAGCAACGAGCGACGGTTTCCTCAATATATCTAATATGTTAAGGTGTGCTCTAAGTGAAGGGAAACTGGTTTTTTAAAAATTTCTATAAGAGATTTAATACTTGAGTATTTAACGAAGGCTTTCGCACAAAGAAAAAATTGTAGAATCAAAAAATATTTATGTTTTAAAAAAGTAATCAAAAAACTTCATGATTCTAGTAAAACTACATTATTAAATTAACCTTCAGAAATAAATCTTTTTATATTACTGGGGTTTACTGATCGGAGAATGGATACTTTTTTAATAGGGTGTTTACTCAGATTCTGAAACTAAGGTAGGTTATAGAGGTAAAATAGCTATTATTCTCAGATAGGGTCTTCATATAAAGATATTTAGCCCTATTACAACAAATTCCAATTGTTTTTTAGGTTAAGGTAACATAACAAAATGAGGGGGCGGCAATCTGTCAATTTAGAGTATGTGGTTTAGAAGGTGTTGAAAATTTAAGTAATTAATCATTTTTGACAACTAATCCTTAATTTAACTTGTAAGCAATCCGAACTTATTTACCTTTTTAAAGAAGTTTTAAATTTTGAGAAAAACCAGGTCAACATCCGTACAATTTAAGAAGGGTTTGAAATTAAAGTTATTATCTATTAAAGCACATAATAGGGAGAAAATTATCTTTAGGCCGTTAAGCCTTAGCTTTCCCTAAAGCTCCCACGCTTTTAAAACCTAGTTGAGTGCTCCGGCTGCAAACAGGTAATTTCTTGATTTCAAACTGATTAGCAGGTTTTTACAGACGCGGAAGGGTGGTTTTTTTTATTGCATTAAAAAAATCACCCCGGATTCAAAATTAAGGAGAACAGATTGATTATAGATTATTTAACTAAGCACAAGTAAAATAAAAAGAACTTATTCAGGACAGGTTAAATCTACATAAGTGTTGATGTAGATATATGTCCAAATTGATTGGCGGGGTTATAGTTGAAAGAATTTAAGATGTTCGTATAAAAAATTAGGACCTATATTTGAAAAATTTAAAATTTTACATGGTAATAAATTAAAAATTAACGATAATTTTAAAACAAGCCGGCTTTACTTATGAAAAAAAAAAGCCCATTTAACTAGAGAAGGGTTAGATTGGAAATTAAAAAATAAACGGTTAGAATGAATAGAAATAATAATATCGATATTTCAAATATCAAGGATATTCTAAAATTAAAACTATAAAGGGTGAGGGCTTAACACCAACAGTAAGGAATTAGGAGCTCCATGCCTCCTATGGGTATAGAACCTATTAATCCCTTCGAATTTTAGCTTTTTTTTAAATACAGTAATATTGATTTATTTATGGGGCAAGCCAATTAACGTTTGCCACCACTTCTTAGAATTAAAAGGGGAAGAAAAGAGCTTAGGATGGGTACAATTCTTTGACAGTAGTATTGCCGTTAGATTCACTTTGCTTTCTAAATTGAGTTTACTTTTTTGTTTTTAAGTGTTATAGATATATTGTTTAATATACTATTAAGTAGTTTCAAACATTTTTTAAGTATTTTGAATTTCATATAAACTGCCTTGTAACCTGAAATCCATAGACGCATTTTTACAATATTTGCTGAGCGCTAAAACATTGTTAAAGATTTATATACGTAAAATCAAAAGATTCCAATCTTTCCTCCTTATTGAGTAACCAAGGTTTCAATTGGTTTGAAGGGAGTTTTAGTATGTAAAAGTCTCAAAGATAGGTTCCTACACTCAGGCTATTAATGTAACACTTGAATTAAAATAGAGGTTAACTATAATGGGAAGATAATTCTTATTACTAAGAACAAAATTCATACTTATTTTTCGGTAGGTACAATTTAAGGAGTGACGTAGCATAAAAATAAGTCAAGGCCTTAGTAGATCCAAATCGCGCCAGGATTTGGGCTGAAAAAAATTATACTCATTTGAAATACCCTTTTTTGACCTCAAAAACAGGAGACAAGATTATCTCTTATTCTCAACAAGCTAATAAATTCTAAACCTTTGTAAAAAGTAAATGACACGCTCTGATATGAAGGTATGTTATGAGCTTATAATATAAGGGGGATCTATGAAAGAATGCTGCCTGGATAAATTGAAAAATTTCCCATTTTATTCCTTAATTTTAAATGTGTCCCACGGCTTAGTGATTGTTACACAATGATATTAAAGAATTCAAACTTGAATTTGCTGGGATTTGTAGATGGAGAGGGCTTATTATTTATGTAAGACACTTAATAAATAGAGGAAACTATACACTTGGTTATCAAATGTTAATTATTTTTTCTTTGCTTCAACATGGCGAGAGATTCAGTTTTTAACAAATTTAGGGTTTATTTAAGGTTTGGAGAAAGATTAGAGCTTAAAATGAGAACCGAATGAAGTAAAATTTTCGTGCATTAAATTTAATGATATTTAAAGATAAATAATGTCCTTTCTTTCAAAAATATCCTTTACAAGGTATTAAAGGTTTAGAGATTATTTAGATTTTATAAAGGTATAGAATTATGCTGGTAGAAACATCTAAACAATCCGAAGGTATGATGAAAAAGAATAAATTTTTAAAGTTCAGGTATGAATAGAAGTAGAGAGAATTCAATTTAGCTATAGACTTCTCTTTCTAATAACAACAATAAAACGAAAAAAGTAAAAACATGGAAGGCTTTTTTTTAAAGCATTATATAAAATAATAGATATTATATATTTTTAGGTTTTTAAACATTAGGTGATGCATGAGAAATCTGTATAAATTCTCTGAATATTAAAAATTAAGTATTTACAATTATGGGTTTGTTACACCAGCAAGCTGCTTTCTAAATAATTTAAAAGATATATGTAGCTAATACCTTATTTATAGTTACGATGATTTAGAATATAGATAGGTTTAAAGACCTCATATATAGATAAAGTACGGTTTTGTTGTGTACCCAACTAGTGGCTAATTAAGTGTTCTTTATATTTATGATATTTAAAACTTTGATGTTTGAAATAGAGAATTGATTGCACATAAGAGATAGTCTGACAATAAGAGACAGGTTTTAAAATGTTTTAATACATAACTATGGTAACATTTTTACGTTCAACAATAGAATATAGTGTTTCCATCATTCTACTATTAAGTGATGTGTATTGGTACTTTTTCGTCTTGAACAGGGATTTCCAGGGTTCATCTATCATAGGTACCAATCTTCGATAGATCGAGGCCCTATGAGAATATGTACGGCCTATCGTTTAAGACAGATTCCCCCATTCATTAGGTTATGAATCGAGTTATTCTTTTACTGACTACTTTGTTGATCTTGTATGACCTGTTTTTATAGTCTTCGATGGTATTTACTGAGGGTCCAAACACTAAATAACGATATCAATTAATACTGACACAAAAAAGATACTAAAATGAATGAATATAGATATATAAACAAATATAATATGAGATATTTAGTCTACTGGGAATTTATTTTATGTTGAAACGCTAGATGTACAGATCTATACGGGTACTTTATCTGGAGGACCCGCGCCAACAGATAGGAGAAATTGATGGACCGCTATTCTAATACTATGCCTAGAAGGAGAAATAACCCAGTGGCATTCTGTATTCTACTACTAGGCCAGAAGAAAAATACCTAATGAATCCGCCCTGATAAGCATAACCTAACTGGAAAATTACCAAGTGATCAGATTCTGCTCATCGTCAGTATAGTCGGACACTTAGTTTCGTTATTACAGTCCCGAGAGAATTTTTCAGCGAGTGAATTATTATAGTCGGTTGACTGGTCTGTCGAGTATCACTAGTGAGAGATATCTCCCAGACAGCGACGTACCCATTTTCTGTTTATACTCCAAGTGAAATTGCGTGAAAACCAAGACGGGTGAGGTCCAATCTTAGAGGGGGATGAATTACTAATAAATACTAGAAGTGCATCACCATCTCTTCAGACAAAACCTTTATCCAGAATCATGCAACTTGATCCCTAGTAACCCATACTGTACCACACAACCAATCCGACGAATGAAAGCTGAATCAAAATTCAAGAGTAGTCAATCTGAATCCTCAGCAATTTTCAGAATCTAAGGATGACTTGGCCTCAACAATTTGGATAATCATGCCTGCGGAGAATAAAGGAGTGAAAAAAGAGAAGATATGCAAATTTGATTTCTGATGTATATTTATGACAATAAACGTCCGAAGGAGAAGATAACCAAAAGTGATGGAATAAAAACACTTATGACTAAAATGATAATTCGAAAACCAAATTATGATGGGAGTTTTATGACTTGGAGAATTCCATTGACAACTTATATACTGTATGGTCGATATTGATTTCATATTTAAAAAATTATTTTCATTAAATAAGAGCTTTGACTAAAACCAATAGGGATCACTTTGTATTTGATTTAGCAATAACATAATTCAAAAAAACTACTCAATATATTCTCACATAGAATCTGTAAGTAGAAAATATTAAGAATTATTATATGGTTATTAGAGGTAATTGAATTTAGTTTGTTGGTTGGAAGGTGAAACGTGCAATACATGCGTATCCCTACCTCCTTATCCCCTGTGGCTTCGTGACGCTAAAGCTAAAGGGAGCTAGGGTAAAGCATAGCTGGTCTTTAGTGGGGCTACGCAAGCCTATAAATAGGCATACTTAAAAATATCTTTATATGTAGCCTATAGAGGGGAGCTTCTAGGGTGGCTTCTTACTTCTGACAAAATTCCCCTTTATCTATACACCTTCGGTTCCAGGATTAAGAAAGCACAAAAAGTCTAACTAATTTAACTAATTAAAAAAAACATGCTTTGTTATTTAGCAGATATCTCTGCACCTTATACTAAAACATTTGTTGATCTTGTATAATTATTAATTAGATGTTTCAATATAGCTCGCTGACTTCCTTAGGCTTGCTCTGAGGTTAGGAAGAAGGCTTACGGCTACTAGCAAAAAGATTCGAAAAGCAAACTTACAAATAAAATTATTTATTAACCGGCTATAAGTTAATCATAGACCGTACAGATTTCCGATCTGGTATTTGTCAATTCAAAGTCCGACTGGCCGGCGATTTATTTTTAAGCATAACCCCCTACTGGTGAAGGCACCCACTTGTAGGGGAGTTATTGAATAGAGCTTGGGTAGAAGATTTTTTCCCCTATATTATTTTAACACTTTTGAGTAGGCTAACGCCTACTCCTTTATTTTGCATTTTTTTCTTATATGCAACTAACGCTTAGCCTAATAAAGCAAATATACAATATCGCTAACACACAAGGATCAGTACACAAAAGGATGTAGACCTTCTTTTTTCCTCTATCAAGTGGTGGCGGATTTGTATGATATTTTTCCTACTTCCGAAAGGGGTGATGGTGATTTGTTCATTAACCCACCCAGCCAGGGCCAGGAAGGTCGAACCCTTTATCCCTTGCAACTGTTCTAAGGAATAATAGGGGGTGTATGGGCGTGGCTAATCGATACACCTTGTAGGCTAGCTTCGATTAGTTACCTTCCTGTGGCGCAGCTAGGAAGTAAGAATGCAAAGTAAGGGATTAGGATGCTTATTGAGAGATAACTTGCACCACAGAAAAAAAACTAAAGTGCCCAGTATATATTATTATTTAGGTACCTATTTTTAGGTTTTAAAAAAAAAAAAAAAAGCCAGTAGTCAAATGCGTATTTGATCTTTCACCTTTACGATTTGTTATATTCTAATGGTTTTAAGGTAGATATCTAGATGTTTTAAGTATAATGCATTATTTTTCGATATAACTGTTATAAATTTATAAAAGAATTCCTATAAGCATCTCGTATGTCTTTTATAGGATTATTTGCATCTATTTCTTCTTTATTTAATAATTTTAGGGATAACCTTGTCAATAGGGTCTTTCTCTTTATTGAATGTATATATAAGGGCCGTAATCTAGTATTTTTATGATTTATTCTGGATGTTAATAAATAACAACAAGTGAATTACAAAACATAATTGCATCTAGTAATTCCCTTTTAGGCATTATTTGGGTACAATATTATAAATCGTATGCATTACAGCCGATTATTTGGCTTTACCTAATGAGCAAGCAATTCAATAGTATAAAATGTAAATAAAAATCTAAATTTATGTACTTTACAAACGAAGTAAATATAGTGAATTATAAGCACTAAAGAAGGAAGTTAGGTACCCTAACATATAACATAAAAATCGTGAAAACCAAACACAGCTATTCTTATCGCTTGTTGACTAGTAAATAATTGAGATGGTAATATTGACAGAACACAAGTTCACATGTCTACAGTAGGAAATTATATTTATAACTTACTCTATAAATTATATGATTTGCTTATTTTGCTAGTAAATAAATCTAAATTATTTAGCGATGATATGGGGTGCCTGAATAAATTACGATAAAACAGAACAGATAAGCATAAATATTATATAGTTATTTTTTCAAGGAAGCAAGCTATAAATGAATCGTTTCTTTCCTGTTCTCTCACTTAATAGATAGATACTGTATGGTTTAGCTTTGCTAGCAATGTTATAGCTAAAGTTAAATATCTAACTTATTCATACAGCACTAAAATGACAGGTATAAAGATAGGTTGGTCTCAGGTCTTAACAGTAAGACTGGATCCTTAGGGCTTATACATTTATACTTTCTTTCTGTATTTTCAAGACTTCCTTGTTGGGTTCTATGATCTAAAATTGCTGTAAACTAACTCTTAATTAAAACAAGGGCGTCAGCTAATAGTTAAATTCTACCGCAATGGCTTTGACCCAGTTAGCGTCGCCTCTGTTTCCTGATTATATTTAAAACCCTTCGCGCTTTGCGCGATCTGCAAACATAGGGCGGCTGTTCGCATGTTATATATTCATCAGAATAGGCCTGTATATAAAGAATAGCTTGCGTTTTTATTTGCACGTTTTACGGAAAATAAATTGGGATACGGCCGTGTAAAACAAGAAAAATAATTTGCAATGCTTTGTTGTGGTAATTTTTCAACCGACCCCAACAAAAACCTAATATCTTTCTTTATACCGCTGCGTGTGATAATAGTCAAGTAGCGCTTTACGGGTTGATTTTAGAACTGCTTGGTCCTGCTTCTCTATGTATATTTATATGTAGCATCTGCTCTATTTATTTGTAATGAAAGGCTACAAATAAATTAAAGGTGCTACCGGGTCAATATTATTAAAATAAATGACGAATTAGTTTAATTGGTAAACGTTTGTCTACGCAAGCAAGATGTTAAAAGGTTCAAAATCCTTTTATTTCTAATTTATAATTCAAGTTCAGATAGGACTGTTTATATTTGAATT
Source organism: Ophiocordyceps xuefengensis (assembly GCA_020975735.1). NCBI lineage: Eukaryota > Fungi > Ascomycota > Sordariomycetes > Hypocreales > Ophiocordycipitaceae > Ophiocordyceps > Ophiocordyceps xuefengensis. The sequence continues at coordinate 11,737 of JACYFI010000183.1, forward strand.
TTAATACTCCTTGATCTAATGCGTTTTATTTTCTACAGTAACGCTGGGTGGTTCGCTTCTGGTTGCGCCGTACGCTTCTACGAAAACTCTTTATACCTCCTTGAGAAGCTGTTCGCTTAAAACTGTAAAATTAATAAAGCAAACAATAAAAAAAAAATAGATCTTGCTTCTAGGGAGCTTTTATCCATATATTAACTGAAAGAAGTTATAGGATATAGGTTGTGGTAGGCTAGCTACCAAAGGTAAATTACAAAGATCGATGCGTGAAAATACATACACTGAAGGATACGGCGATAACTAAGTTAGTAAATATAGGATCCACAGTTCTAAAATAATATGGTAGTATAAAGATCTTAACTTAATCGGGTAAAGTGTATCTGAGTAAGTAATATCACAGGCGTTCGATCCCGCATGGAGAATTGCCTGCCTATTTTGTCGCTGCATAGCATCCTGAAACCTTTTTCTAAGTGTATGATATGAAATTGGTTAAGTGCGTGGCTTCAATCACCCTTATGAAGCAAGTCTCGATTATTTATTCTGCTGTGGGCGCAAGCTCGGAAGTAAGGATGCAAAGCAAAGGGATTGGAATAGAAGTAGTGTAAAAGAACAAAAAAGTCATAGAGGGAGGGGGCACTCCCCAACCAAAGCAGGATAAGTTAATAACAGGAGATTAAAGAAGCTTATAGGAATGCCTTAAATATGTACCGATCTAAGCAATTGACCGAGTGGTTTAGGTGGAAAGTTTTGAATTGATTAGGTTGAGTTTTAAAAGACCACATCCGTTTCAGAATCGGATATTCTCGTAAAGGCTGGGTTAAATGGGCATTGGCTTTTAGTACGCTAGGCTCAGCTTATTCTAGGCCCCCTTAGCACTCCTTTGTACGGTGTTGTGCAGGTAAAAACATAAAAGGGAGTGTAGTTTAATTAGGTAAAATAGGAAACTCAAACCCTTCAAATTCTTTGGTCAATCCAAGCTTACTCTTGAGTTAATTATGACAGATAGATTATATACACTTATAACCATTGTTAACCGTTATTTAACTAATTAAAATGTTTGTTTTTGACCCATTCACAAGAGAATCGGGGGATGGCTACCGATCACCCACTTGTAGGGCTAGCCACACTAGCCACCCTGTAGGGGTTGCAAAGCCTTAGGGGATAGGGATTAGGAAAAATATTGTTTCAAGAATTGTGAAGCAAAGGCTGGGTAATGAGAAGATCCAGCAAAGGGCTGCTGGTTAACTATGTAAAAAAAGAAGGCTGTGCTTTGGTGCTTAATTCATCCTGCATCTGCTGGAAAGTAAGAGGAGTGTACATTAGTTTATCTCTTGTTTCACTATCAACCGGTATCAGAAAATCAAGGCATACAATAAATTTTTCCTGTATAACAAGAAGATCAGCCGACCGCCACCTGATATCTCGGAAAGATCCCGGGGGGGGGTTGGGCAAGGGCAGGGGAAAAAACAGTAAGAGCTCTCAGAAGTATCCAATGCGCTCACCAAATTGGGGAATTAATATGAATATTCATGAAAATGTGTTCATAGTGCTAACGCTACCTTGCTTTATTTCCTTTCAGGTTCCACATACACCCTAATACTCGATAGGGTGCTTGCCGTTTACTGCTAGGGATACTGAGTAAACTTGTAACTTGTATATTTTTTTGTGCTCAAGCAAGATATTATTTAATTTTTTAAGTTTTAGAGAAGGTTATTAATATTTTCACCAATTGTATAATAATTAAGGGTTACGATAGGTTGGATTATACCATATATATAGAATATAATTCACTTAAGTTTTAGTTTAATTTTATTTAGTTATTAAGTGGTTGTAATTCCAAAACACATAATACGAAGTCAAGCATACGCAAACGGTTATGGTTCGTGGTTTCAAAGCGCCTTTTCCTTTAGGGAGAAGGTTTGTCCCTGTGTGTCGATTTCACAGTAAACCGAGAAATTATCAATCCTTACTTAGAACATGTAGAAATACAGGGCTTTAAAGAACAAAAGTATATTAAGTATACTTGCTAATTATATAAGTATTAAGAACTATTACTGGTAATTTATTGCCAGTCTCAAAGAGAAATTATTTATATCCATTAGGCAATAAAAGCTCCAAAATTTTTAAAATTCCTTATGAAGGACTGTTGGAAAAACTGGTTTTAAAAACCTCATTCTATGCGTAAAGTCTTTATTTTGAAGTTTATTTAAAGGAATTAGTAAAACTTATTTTTACTATAAAATAATTATGAAATTGTCTTGCTTGGGTCCAAGCCATGCACAAATTTTCTCATTTCTTAGAAATTAAGGGAGCATGCCTATCTCTCCTCTGTTGTTTTGCTTATTGTATTATAAAGTCGCCAAAGTAAACTGCTGGGCCTGCAGAAGATTATATGGGGGTAACTTCCTATAAGTTACATAGTCCAAGAGAAATCTTAAATGTCTAAACGAGTGACGTTGAAAATATCTTTAGTAAACCTTCAGGGGTAAACTAAATGAAAAAAGAGAATTCTATGATACCGTGAGTGAAAATAGAAGTAGCCTTAAAGAGTAGACGGTACACAAACTGTTTTAAATAAATGGGGGAAAACCTTCCCAACATGGGCTATAATTTGATCACAGAGCGAGTAGTGAAAAGTATCATGAGTGGAACCAACGGAAAGTTAGTAGTTTTATAAGACTTCATAAAAGACGTACCTTTTGTGCATAATGGGTTCACCAAGGTAACGTTAGAGGAGCTATCGCGTAGCTGAACCGGGCGTTAAATAGGAAGACGATGCTCAAAGTAAGACCCGAGCAACCGCGTGATTTTACCTATAGTCAAGGATTATTAAAAGTCCGAACGCGGGGTGTTTGTAGCATAAATCTCGAACGAACTGTTGGTAGGTGTGTTGAAAAACCAACACTGGAATGTGATCGCTGTTAAAGATGAAATGTAAAGGCAATCTTTAAATAGCCAGGTACTGAGAATAACTTTTGCAAAAACCATAAAATTGACGGTGAAACACCCTAAACATCCTCGCCAAGCAAATATGGTAACAGGATTTGTGGCACAGGGGTAATGACTCGTGCGAAGGTTAAAAAGTAATAGTTGAATTAATACTAAGATATGGGCGTCCCCGCAAGGCCAAACCACCATAAGGTTGGCAATCATCGGACTGAATGTCTGGTTTGGCTTATAATATAAGGCTAGCTCTACGACTGCAAAGGCTAAAGCTCCATATTATAGGCCTAAGATTGGTAGCCCTTATTCGAAAGGCATTACCAGAATAATTAATAACGAAATTAAGCTCAAATGAGGTTGCTTGTTTATAGTTCTATGAGAAGGTATAATGATGATTAAAATATAAAAAAAAATTGCTAGCATTGCTATTTAATCCCCTGACCTGGATAAGTAGGATAAAATTGCAGAATGAGAAGAAGTACACTTTTGGGTTACACATTTTATTGCCATTAGCCATAAATAGGGCTTTTAAATGAAAGTAATTAGGTATATTAAAGAATGTCAATTACAGAATATATAAGGTCGCAAGCTCATCATGAAAAAAAGATTTAACACTTACAGGTATGGCACCCGTTAGTCTTCATATCAAAATAGTATCTGGATAACAATTCAAATAGTTAAATGATGGGGACATTCGCCCTACCCTCCGGGTAAGAAATAAAAGGTGGG
>JACYFI010000188.1:0-11343 GCA_020975735.1 Ophiocordyceps xuefengensis
TTAAGGTTAAAGCCCTTTGATTATAAAAGAAGTTTTTAGGCACACAACCTAGCTAAGATAAAGCTCGAAGAATTTTAATTTCAAACCCTTTCAATGTGTTGATTAAACCGTTACAAAGGAGGGGGATTACGTACGAAAAAAATGCTACTGCTCTTCGCCCAGGGCCAGCCAGCTAGCCAGCCAGGGCCAGTAAGCAAACAAGAAAATGAATTTATGTTTTTTCTCTCATTAAGAAGAGATAGAACTAAATGTTGTGCATGTTAAAAGTTACACCAACTCAACAACCTTAATTATTATCTTTACCCGTTATTGTGAACTTTAAGTTTGTAAATAATCATTAGTATTAATATAACCTACCAAAATAAGTAAGATTTTAATTTGTGAAAACACATCCTGATTCATTTTGCAAATGTAAAAACATATGCTTAAGATTGAATCTTACCAAATAGGTGATCTGCCTTATACTAATTCCTATATAAAAAACACCCTTTTCCATACCATATCCATATCCCTGTGTATTTCTTAATATTAATTAAAAACAAAAGACGAATCCAAGTAACTTAATTGATTTAATCTAATAAATTTAAATTAACTATTTATATTTTAAATATTTTATATTTATAAAGGAGTGAACATAAGGTAAAACCATGATTCTGGAACAGGACGCCCAACCGTACCCACAAGTGTGCTCTACCCGTTAGACTACAATACCTTTAATAAAAATTAGTATTTTATCCAACACCCTAATAATTCAAGATTTGTATATTTAAATTTTTACTAAGAAAATATAAATTAAGTCTATTATTCCTTTATTCTTAATAATTTAATTTGGTGCACGTTTCCCAGAAAGATCAGGGTGGCTAAGCTAAGGCTACGCCCCGTATAGGAAGCTAGAAAAAACAAGCCTACTGGAAACAGCCACAAGAAGATTGTTAGGTCGCAGCTCTTAATAATAAATTATTTTTATTCTTACGAATAATCTTAAACTAAGAGTGTTCAACATTCTTATCTCACGACTGCATTTTAGGGGTATCGTTTTTTATTATTCTTATCTACTATAACTGTTACAAAGGCCGTTAGTAATAATGTTTAATTTTATTGTCAGAATATTCTCCGCATAGACGATGAAGGAACTTACCTTGAAGCTTTTTTGAGATTCATTAAAAGCATTCCGGGGCTCTGGAATTTTACGATATTTTAAATTTTAATAATTTTTTGGATTGGAATGTTTAGAGACCCAAAATGTGAATTAAGCTTCTTAAAGATGTTACATTTAGGCGAGCTTTTAGAGCGTGCTAATTCCTTTTCGGATAACGCAAGGGCTAGCCAATAATATTTTATAAATAATTCTTGCCCGTATTTGTGCAGGGCTCCGCCCATGAAGCCATTGCTCTTTTATATAAAATAATTTTTAGACTTTTCACTTTTTCATACGTTTAAGTAGTTATACCAACAAGGTATTTACTTATGTGGGCGAAGCCCATCATTTTTATACTGTTATATCTAATATAGAGACAACTACCTCTCATTTTATTAAAGGTGATTTTAGAACAAACATCCAATCTGTTAATATGGTAAAGTCTCTGAACAACCTAGTTCCTAAATAGGCGTACATCGCTTACCACCAAAAATTTATCTTCGAGGACGGTTGCGAACACCCATAAGTAAACACCAAATTTTTTATGGTCTTACCTAAATTAGAACACGAAGAATAATTATTATTTATTGAACTCTCCTATACGAAAACTATAAGATTATCTTAGTTGTGTTTCTCATAGGCCAATCTTATGCTAGTGGCTTATTAAAACAAACTTAATTATGCAATATGTCCGCAGCAATTTAATCGTATTTTTGTGCGGCATGCTTCATGCAAGCACGCAAGAAAAAATTAGAATATGCACAAAAGAGATGGAGTTTTTTAATAAATAAACAATTGTTACAAAACAAAAACAGTGTGGACCGAAGGTATGCACCCTTTAATTGGAAATTTTTTTTTAAAATTAAAGGAAAAAGGGAAGTTTAAATATCTTTAGAAAGGGCACGATAGTAGATCAAAACTAACTCTTTCTAGAAGAGGATATGTAACCCAGATTTTGTAAAGTTGTTTAACTTTTATCCGTCTTATTACCTTCTATTCATTTGTAGTGTTGGGGTTATAAATAATTTTTAATGTTTAAATAGAAAAACCTGTAACACAACTTTTAGTGCGTGCCTTCCGCCCTGCTGTCTTTTTAGCCATAGCTTATAAACACAAAAAAAGAAAACAAACACATTTCGCCAACTGAAAAACCCTGCAAGCTCCATTATTTAGCAAATATAATCAGGCAAACGATTTTTACATTTTAGGTCAAATAAAAATTTTTGTGTTTGGCGCTATGTATATTTCTCAGGTTAAAAGAATAAGTATGGCCAAGCTCTCATTATTAATTTTTGAACCTTACGTAATAAAAAAGAAACCAAAGTTTCTCCTATTTAATAGATAAATGGACTTGAACCAACACGATATTAAATCAATGTAACCTAAAACAATCCTGTTCCTCCCCTAATTTTCAAGCATTCTATATGTAAAATTAAGCTTTTACGGCTTTTATGTAGATAGTAAATCTTTATTTATAAAGAGTTTTATTTATAAAAAACTTTACGTATTCCAAATAAGTAGAATCACTAGGTAAGTCAAGGACTCTAAATCTATAGCGGCCTTACCATTGTGGTTTTAAGGATTCTGCGCTTCCTTACTGTACTTACATTAGATCTTGGTAATGGTAAACAAATGTTTAATGTGTGAACATAATACCCTTTCCTTTAGAATAAATTACAAAGTTACTTTATCTACATGTCTTCAGTAGTCAAGCTTTGTTATTCTCTAAACAATTCTTATAACACAACACACCACTTTTCAATATATTTACCTTTCAAGGTTGCTTAAATTTCCTAATTGCTGATATTCCAAATGAATTCCATTTACGTTAATAGAAAATATATTAAACTATCTAGTTTCATGTAAGCAAAAAATTATGGCTACTCACCCATCGTTACAATTATGCTGTTGTTATTTTAGGAGCTTGCGCCTCTTGTCAGCGCTAAGATGTGTTAAAGTTGTGGTTATTGAATTCATTATTCCTAATAATTAAAAAAAAATAATATTGTAATGATTAAAGAGCCTTGGCCGAAACTAATTAGAGTTTTCCCTCATTATTGGCATCATCCACTATTTTGAATATGCATGAAGAGTCTGTACCAATACACTCTGCCCAAAAAACTGTAAATCCTTATCCCGAAATCTTATTAACCTATGTTAATTGTAAATAATATTTAATTATTTTCGTTAATTACAAAATAAAGTTTATACGGTAAGTCAGATTTGATACTGCACATGCTGAGTGGAAAACCAGGTAAGTCTTAACCATTAACCTAAAACCCCGTTGGGCTCCAAAGCCCTCTTTGGGCTTTACATCTGATATAGCATTTATACCTATTATTAATTATTTATTTTAAGACATAGTTAACCTATAACCCTCCTTTATAAAACATTAACATTATACCATCAGAGACCTTGATGTAATTAAAAGAATGAAATTATTAATAACAACCTCTTTGTTATATGCTTTATTTTACTATTAGCGGTAGATATTGCGGCTAGCGTTCTTCGTTTCACCTAAAGCTCCAACGTAATTAAGTAAAATGATAGCTAAATTAATATAGAGCTCTCTTCAGCCTTTAATTAAATTTGCAGATATTAAAGGCTGTTGGTCGGTGTAACACATACATACAGATGCAACATATTTATTAATTTATACTATGAGCTGTCAGGGGAATCGAACCTAACCAGCACAATGCAAGGTTTACGGTTTGTTCCAATTGACTACACCCCCCTAACAAGTAGGTAATTTTTATTCAATCAATTTTACTAAGCAATTTTTTTTCCCTGTTTAAGGCATAGCTTGGCCTTAAAAGCAACGACGTAGCCTATAAATGGTCCATATATACTTCTTGGGTGTACCTTTACATTTTTTTGTGCAGGCCATACTTCGTCAACATGCAAGGAAAAAATTAGGAAAGTTATTGCCTCCTACAAAGAATATAACAATAACTTTTTCATTAAGTTTAATATAGGTAAAAAATAAATCTTCCTGCTGGTTTCTGATTTTATGTTACCCGTGCTTCCCGTATATAAAAGTAAGGACTTACGCAGCTTAATCTAAAAGGATTAAAAATTTTCATTTTCATAGAATAATATATTTAAATAAAAAGAAGCAATACTGCTAATTGAAATAGGGGATGATCTCCAACATCAAATTACACCGCCCTTAGCTAAAAGTGTAGTTTACCTATGATAACTTTTCTTGTTAATATTACCGATATAAAGTCTAAAGGATGCGAGGCTAAACATATTCTTAGAGCTCGTTAGCCCAAATTAATTCTATTATTTTTAAGACTTTGCAGGGATCGAAACCTTAGCAATTTCAATGATTAAAATGTCATACGTCTCACCATTATAACTTAAAGTCCTCTTCACTGCCACGCTAAGACTTGAACTTAACAACAAATGCAGATTTCAGTCGCTCCTGCTCGGCCAATTAGCTCTCACAACGGGTTACCTTAGAATACAGGAAATGTGAATCAGCGGTGTAAATACTTACAAAGCTATCTGATGCTAATATTTACATACCAATTTATCTGTGATATCTAATCCTAGTTACATAATAACCATACGCTGTAGTGTGGCAAAGCTACCTTTTTTTTCTTAGCAAGCAAACAAAACATAGGGAGAATGAAATAATGGCACAACAAGAAATGTGATGCTCTTTAAGAAAGTGCGTTATTCGTCAAGTATTAATATTTTAGCATATGCTTTAAAGATTTATTCAATTTGAATTGGCTTTGGGCCTTTCATATTCTTGTTAAAGAATTAATATTGCAGCTTTCTTAAAATTTTGATTCTAAAAGCGTAAGCTAGCCACTGATTTGTAATAATACCTATAAAGTAAATCTTCATGAATTAAAATTAATCCGAAAGCGTCTAACATATTGGGTTCCCCATAACCACACTTTATTATTTAATTCTTTTATTATTTCTTATTTAGATATCAGAAAAACTAAGTTGTAAAACTCATAGGAGCTTGCGCTGTTCTTTTCTTAGTGCTTTATTTTCTATACCTTACAAGAGCTTTGCTAGAAAAAAATATGCCAAGAATAAAAAATAGTACATAACATCTGTTATCCATGAAGGAGGGTGACTGTTGAACCACTCCATGGTACTACCCGTTGGGCTTAAGCACCTCTGGCTACCATTTCAGCACTATGACTTAAACTACTTATTTCAAATTCAAATCCACGCATACAGGGCCTAGGGCTAATGCTTGAATCGGACACTTAATTTTACTTTGGTATATGAGCCGGTTAGTTTTACCGCAATTAAGTATTAGACCCTATTTGTCGCTTTAATTTTGGGTGTTTAGCGATTTTTTCTTAGGCACTAGCTAAGCGCTAGAAAGCACAAAATCCATACAAAAATTTTTTATTTATTCAATATTATTTTAAAGTTATCTTGACCTTTAATGCTAAGCTCGGGAAGTTTAAGAATTTATAGGTTATTATAAAAAGGCCAATAACTCTTTTTAGGCCAGGTGTCAAATGAAACCATACAATAACGACTAATTTTTCTTCTTTGGTGTGACGGAAGTATCCGCACAAAAAAATACTAAAAGAATATTAAAATGGTTTTGTGACATAAAGGATAATTCTTGCAGATTGTTTTCCTACTAATGCCTTTCAAGAGCAGAGAAAATACAAAAGCTGCACAAAAATTTGATTAATAATAATATTTTCATCCCTTTTAGTTTTTTTACTTTAACCCACTCCCCGCGTAGCCATACAGGGGGTGCTGTTTGTAAGGCGTGCTTTAACCAGGTATGTAAAACGCGCAAAGCATCAGGCCTGCCGAAGCGCGAGCACGGCTATTTTAATATATTGAGAAAATCACAGAAGAATTATAAATAATTACTCTGCCTTATTAGTCATAGCTTGCCATAAATAAAAAATTTAATACAAGATATATCCTCTATATGCTGCATTTATGGGTATGTTTTACAAACGAAGCCTACTTAAAAATAAAAAAGGCAGAGATTTCCTCTTTGTTTTAACTATCATAAAAAACTAATCTTGGCAGGCAGTAAAACCTCTAACATTCAAGAAAGTCCGAGTTTGAGTTAAATTTACAAATTTATTAATGTTTCGGACAGGGGCCGTCAAATTTGTTTACTATTAAGGCTGAAAAGTAGTGCTTCTAAATAATATACCTCTTGGTTCACTTTGAGCCTATCCCTACATTTTTTTGAATTAAGGACCAGGTACTTAAAAGACTTGCATTAAAAACGAGTCTTAATTATTGTTACGAGCAGTAAGAGCTTTAGCCTATTAAACATAACGCTCAATACGCGGCTAAGGTCTTGCACCCTATAGCCACCCCGGACGAGAGCCGGATATGTTACTGTTACATCAAACCAGAGTTGAATAGACTAGGTTGACGGATTCGCAACCCCCGCGGCGGTGGTAGCATTGAAAGAGCTATTCGTATACCTGACTTGACTACTTAATCTTTTTTTATTGTTGAAATGAAGGCTACAAAGCAAGAGCCAGAATTTTGCCTACTCCTTAGGTTCTTGCCTTGCTCTTACACTCCTTATAATCCTTTATTTATATCTTTGTTTAGGTGTATGACTGATTTAATATAGGAAGCAAAGCTCACTAGGCGTGTTTGTTGTACCTTAATTTTAGTTATTGCTTAGCTTCTTAGTTTAATTTTGTTGTGTTCTTGTATTTTTTTACTTTCATCTCGAAAAGATCAAGGGCTGACAAGCGAAGCTTCGGCCTTCTCAGAAGCGAGAAAATTATGCAAACCCCCCATAACTTATTTCTTAGGGATCAGCAATGCCAATAAAAAATTCGCGGATGCCTTAGCCCTGCTACAATCACAATAGGTAGCATTTTTCTTAAAGGGAAACATGCATTATTTAGACCCTGCAACCTATCTCTTCGAGGAGCTGGCTTGTTGACCTGTAATGATTAAAGCAGGTAAATATACAAACATGACACGTATACCTGCAAAACAATACAAGTGAGCTATGCGTGCTTAATAATCAAGAAAATATAGGCAAAGATAAAAGTCAAGCTTTGCTAATACAGAAATAAAGATGCTATTAGTATTATATGTAGCCCGCTGCAAGATCTGCAACTTGCTTTCCATGATTGACAAAACATTACATTTACTTTTATGCTACTGCACGGCATAGAATATTATGAAATAGTGAATTAATTAAAGATTAGCACTTTTTCTTTAAAGTCTCAAAGATTCCGTACGGATAAGCCCTAATATAATTTCGTAAGTTATATTTACGATGATTTTCAAAGGAAATATCTCTAAGATAAGTTTCGGCGACTATATCTTTCAGTCACTATCTTACTAACTTAGCGTTCCTGCCGGTGCCTTATGCTAATAATGTTGCTTAGTAAAAGAAACATCCTTATTTAATTAATAATACAGAAACATATATATATACCAAAAAGCATAAAAAGATTATTTTAAAACATCATTTAGGCAACATAAACAAACAGGTAACCCAAGGGTTAGGTAAACCATTTTTAACCTTATGAGTTAAACTTCTTCTGTTCTTGCGTAGCAAATAAAGTTTGTTCTTTTTATTTTATTCTAATATCCCTTGAGATAGAAACCATAGCTTTCTCACGACGTATTGTTACCCAGCTCATGTAACTTTCTTAATCGGACGAACAGTCTGCACCCCTACTATAGTTCCATGCGGTCCACGAGGATAATTAAGCCGGACTCGGGGTGCCAAACCGCGCAACTCATTTTGATACACCTCTTGCCAAAATTACCTGTTCTATAGTATCATATTATTCATATTTCATTTCTTTTTCAAAAATATTCAAGACCCTATGTCGTTTCAATTATTAAATTTATATATTTAGAGTTCCTTCTAAATATTTACTACATTAAGCACGACTTTCTAATTCACGTTACTTATTATTGATCTAATATAAATCTAGTAAATTCCTCTTATTCATGGCGCATACTACTAACGAAGTATGCCCCCCCACAAATTTTACTTTTATTACCGGGTAGGGGTCCTCTTATAATCCTGATTCAGTTCAAATTGCGTTTTATTTCACATAAATTAGGCAACTTTAGCCATATCAAATCTTCAAAACATCCTTGCATTTTATAGCTATTATCTGATATTGGTTGAAAAACGGAAGAACTTTTTCTATTATATTTCCGAAAAAAATTTTAGTGAACGACAAACTTCTACCAGTGAAAACTATGGCTATTTTGTTCTGAAGCATTTTCACAATTATAGTAAGATTAACTAAACTATCCCATTATAGCTTATCTCGACTGTTGTTGATGTTAATCGAAAAAAACTAATTGCACTTCTAATACCATAGGTTCTAGATTTCGGTTTTAAATATCTTGCTACTATTTTTCTAGCCTAGCTTGCAAGGCATAGAAAAAAATAAGTCCACAAAAAACACTCGCAGAAGTAAAAGCCAGTCTCATCACCATTGAATCTAGGTATTTCTTTATTATTATTAGGCGCGTCTATCCTCCAGTAAAGGGTTAGTATCAGGGAAAAGCCCTCCTTTAGGTCGTTAGTTAGACCTCTAATTTAATTTGGCCGTGAATACTTAGCTAATTGATTAGATTTCTCTTACAGTAATGTTGTTTATTTTATAAGTGATAAGGCGTTTTAGCTTTGCGCAATATAAAGTATATGTCTCCTAATTTTTGGGGTGAGCGTGGCGCTTCATAATAGGGTCTTTTATCGAAATGATCCATTACTACACCAAATGCTAAAATAGTGTTATTATGCAAACTTGCAGCATTATCAGTATCATTACTAGAACTCCCTACCTTTTATGTTTATTTTACTTTTTTCTCAATAACTTATCTTTTTATTGTGCAAACATAGCTCGCAAGCGCGCAAAATGTAGTATTGAAAGATAATCCAGCTAAGAATAGCTCTTATTCTTTTTCTGTATGGACAACAACACAACGCATCACTAAAACCAAGTAATAGTGTTCAAAAATCAAGGTGGTGGGGAATGTAGTTATTTGTGCAAGACAAGCCATTGTACTATAAAGATTTACCTCCTGAAATCAAGACCTTTACAGTCAAAATTCCCAATACGTGTTTTTGAGATCTTTATATACTGAATAGATACATTTGAATTAAGAATTTCCTCGAAATAAAAACCTGAACTTAAACACTTTTGAATGATAATTACTATTCTTCAGTCCTCCTTTTATTTTATGAATACAGTCAGCGTCTGGCTCTATAACGATTAGTAATCTACCCCTTTTTTGGTTGTAATTTTTTATACCTCTCATATTTTATAACCTATAGAATTATATATTGTATTTGAAATTGCTTAGTAATTTACAAGCAAGTCACTAAATAATTGTGCTGGGGCAGTATAATTTGTTAACCTTTTGTTGAGGATAAGCAGGCCCAGAAAAAAAAAAATTATTCTGAGAAGCACGGCCCAAATCTTTTCCTTATCCTAGGAAAAGATATTGTGATACACAGAGCAGCTAGTATTATTTAAAATAGAAAAATTATTTTAAATTTTTACATGGATTTGTGCCGGAGGCACTTAAAAAATAAATTAATGTGTTTGGTTTTTTGAAGTGTAACTTTCTATCTCGCTGTTCGCTGTACCCCTGTATGCATTAAGCTAGTTTTATTTATTATTAACAGGGTAAATAAGCTCCCTATTTGAAATACTAAAATTATTTCTCACCAAAGAAAAATTTATTTTTCATTTTTTAATGTTTTAAGCTAAATGCAAATTGTTAAAAAGTCTGTATTTAATGCAATAGATTTCAAATTTATTATATATATTTTATTTTGTTTTCTTATTTATTTATTTAAATCTTCTTAAAGATAGGCAAAAAATATTTGTTTTATAAAATATTACTTATTAGAGACATAAGCATAAGTTCATACTGTTGTCTGATCATTTCAAATATGTTATTTCCTCTTTACTATTAAATAAACTTCAATGTTTTTTCATAAAGATTATTTGGAATTATGAATTGTTTTTAAAATATTTTTAAATTTACAATTTAGAAAGATTTTCCTAGTATTTTGGGGACGATCAGTAGAAAAATAAGTAGGATTCATATAGCTACTTCTTGTATTTAAGACTAAATTATGGGAATATTTGTAATCTCACTGCTGCTTCTCGAAGGCCTTGAGGCTTTTTATTATGCAAGTAAACATTGTTCTTCATATATAAAAATTAAAAAAACGTTCTATTTAAAATTTTGATTAACCTTTTTTTATTTTTAAAGTATTTTTTTTTTTCAAATTAGGCTTTTTCTTATCTATACGGTTAATAAAGCTAATTATTTGCTTTTGTATTGTTTGTATTTTATTTTTCCGGTTACTCACATATACACTTCTTTCTTAAAAAATTTTCATCTTCTTTTTAACGCTAGGTTAAATTGTTTTAAGAAAACGCTACGAATTAATGATTTTTGAAATATAAATTAAAATAACTTTTTAAATTATCTTATTAATATATTATACTAGTAACAGGTACTATTTTTTAAATTATTTTATATAACAATAAATAAACGTTTTTTCCTTTCTTTAGGAAAAGAAGGTAAACATTTTATTTTTTCCCAAGTATTTCCCCCGTTTTTTTCTTAAAGCCAATTGTTCTAAGGTAATTCATTGTAAGTATTGTAAATCTTTCCATGATTTGTTTATTGGTTTGGAGCTTCGCTTATTCCATAAAGCATATCCCTTATAAGGGTACTTTAGCTAGCCTGAATCTTTAACCTGATCGCTGCGAGGTTAATGGAGTATGCAGAGACCCAGCACAAAGAAAAGCATAACAAGTATTCTAATTTTACCTTAAATATATATAATTAAATCGTTTGGGTAGGGTATTAAATAGGTTATCGTTATTCAAATAATCACCTTATAGTTTCGTTTTGACGTATTTAGATTTACAATATATGTTAAAATAAAACTTCGCTTACACGTTTACTATTTTTAGTAATATCCTGAAATTTACCCAATTTTTGTTTAATAAGATTTTTATTTCTTACTTTTGAATAGGGCGTAAGCTTTCCTTAACATCTAAGCATAAATTAATAAGCAAAGTTTTAGCATATTTTTTCTGTCTTCCATACTGCTAATTTGCTGCGGAAGCATACCTGTTATTAAAAACATTGTGTAACCATCATCCTTTTACACGCCTAAAGCTTAACGTAAGCAAGGGGATGCAAGTTTTAGCAGAAATAGTTAAGCG
>JACYFI010000189.1:0-11890 GCA_020975735.1 Ophiocordyceps xuefengensis
TATAAGTGCCTACACCCTTAAGGTACCCAATATTTTAAATTTTATGGAATCTGAATTGAGCACGGTTCGGTTGATAACCGGGTGCCGGCCGTTGTGAGTCAAAGGTTGATACTTTACAGACAAATTAGCTTGAAGTCACGGGTGGGTAGTCGTCCTAGCATCTGGCGACAGCTACTTTTTTAAAGTTATTCGGCGGGAAGGAGAACAGTAGAAAGATATGTGAAAAGGGGGACCGACCCTGTAATAGGGTACCTGAAAAGGTCTCCTATTCCCTGGGTTTAAAAAGATAAGGTGTTGCTAATAATTATTCTGTCGCGATACCTGAACTAATTTTTTCTCCTTTAAAAGGTCCATTCAAAATAACCCTTAGATTTTCATATCAAATAGAAACAGATGTTTGAGATTATGTCTTTGTCTGGAAGGTTAAATCTTTAAATTAACTTGTATATGAAACCTAATAGTATAATATAATTCATAGGTGTTAAATAAAACAACTAATTCTTGAGCTGTCGGGTATGTGGTGTAACATAATACAAGTGCTTGGAAGATAAAAGTAGATATAAAATCTTAGAGAACAATATTATTATTATAAGACCCTGGAAATTAAATAAATTAAATTCCATATAACGTAGAATTGAGCAAACAAGAGTATTAAAAAAACAAAGAACAAATTTTACCGGGGTGTTGGTTATTTCCCTTCTTAACATTAGAAACATTACTCCAGGGGGAGGTAATTACTGCAAATTTGTATGAGAATTTATAGAAGCCTGCAGCTATAATCCCGCTCCTTAGACCCTTTTAGGGGGGGGCGTAAATGTCTGACCCGTACAGCAAGGTAGCGAGCTCAACGAAAGATTAATTTTGATACTATATATAATTTTAAAACGGTTACATTAAATATACTTTTCATTCCACCTAGTTTTTAAGTACGGGAGCCGTCTTTGCAAGGGTTTGCAGAGTGATACAATGCTTTGAATTTCCTAAAAATGTTTAGGTCTTAAATTTACTGATTCTTTATCATTAGCTAAAAGACACCACTTTTGCACTTTTATTATATAGTGATTAATCATTTACATTTTCCCCTCCCAACCCACTTTTTGGTCCAGCAGTTAGGGCCGTTGTTTTTTTCATTATGATATGAAATTTAACAACACTATATTTCTGAGAAACCCTATTAATTAGCATATAAATATAACAATTAAGCAGGGAAACCAACAATAAATAATGGGCACAATCTCATTAATTTTTAAGTAGATTCCCCAGACGACTATTACGTGTTGTAACTTAAAAGTTAAAGGAAAGTAGGTTCTAATAACCATAGTGATATTGGTAATCATCTGTTAACTTTCTTCCACCTCTATTATCATTTTATGGCTTATAAAATTAAGTTAATATGACCGGTTTCTGAGTGCCATATAAAGAGTGGTGATAGCTTGCTCACGAAAAAATTCCTAACCAATATCCCTGGCCTTGCGCCTCCATTTACTAAAAATAATACTATTGCTGTCGGACAAGCATCCCCAAATAATGAATGACCGATTTGTTTTTTGAGACTTCATTTTCTATGCCTTTGTAAGGGCTAGCTGAAAAAATATGCAAAAAAACAGTAAATAAAATAGTTTAATTATGTTAAACTTTAAGACACCAATTTATAGGTTCTAGTAGCAAATTGGAGGTTAGTTCAATTTGAAACACAATGCTATTTTACAATCTTTATAGAGGAAACTTTATGAGCGAAAGATCGATTATAGAAAACTAGGGTGGTATTTGATCTTATAAAGGTCTAGCGCTTAACGGTAGAAAGTACGTAGGTAACGGTATTTGATTTTAGCTAAAAAGCCCCTTAATAACTTCCTTTTTGTTTCCCGATATAGGGTTAAATCTAAATTCTATTTTAGAGGGTATGAGGGCGCAAGCTCATCATTTTTCTTGATAGAAGATCAAGCTCGATTATTTTATATGGATTATTGAGTAATAAGTGGTACACATTAAAAACGCACAGAATATATCTATAAAAACAACAATATATTTAATTTTATATAAAACCTGTTATAAATTTAAACCCCTGGCCGTACCGGCGTCTAGTATTGGGATTTTTAAAGGATCAAAAGGAGTGCTAAAGACTTATTATTCTTCGAATTCCGATAAGTAAACCTTTTTCTGTAATTACTAAGATAAGACCCTTATATTTATGTTTGCCTGATTTTTAAGTACTGAAATTATGTTGCGCGTAGCAAGGTAAATAAAAAAATTTTTGCAGAAAAGTCCCTGGTAATTTAGAGAAAAAAAATCTAAAGGAAACTTAGGCATTAAACCCCAAATGTTTAATAAAGAAAATATCTTGAAGGATTATTGCACACTATGATTAAAGATGAAAACGGTTTTATAATCGCTATGTACCAAGTAACAATAATTCGAATAAATCTTAGCTAATTAAGAAAAAGGGAGTTATGTTTACAATAGGTTGATGAGGCAGTTTATAAAGAAGTGCTTACAGGGAGTGGTAGTATCTATTGCTAAAGGTTTACACTTTTAGAACCGCCCTTAACTGTTAAAAAAATTGAGTAACAAGAAAACTATTTAAAGAAAAATACTTTACCTTCTAAATTGTATAGAAAGAAAGGGGTTACATACCCCTTTTTCTATCTCTGCATGTGAAAACATTGGCACAGACGTATTTAGCAATAAGATAAACAATGCCTCAAGGTATGCCCTATAAGAATAGGAGCCATCCTTGATGCTTTTTCAGGATGAAATTTGTAATGAGTTGTGTAGAATCTATTTAAGTGAACGTGGCCGCTTGATTATTCTTATAATTGTTTAACCAAACAATTTAGTTAAGAAAGTAAGGGTAGCTGGTAGAAATCCTCTGGATTACATCCCAGTGTTTATCAGATATTACTACAAAGCTAAACTTAAAAGATGTCTACAGTAGTTAGAGAGGAGGATTAAAGCCAAGCGAACCCCCTAAACCCTCACGCATTGTAAGTTTACCTTTACAAAGTAAAACTATTATAGACTAAGTTTGTATATCGTCCTGGATTCTACGAACAAAGAATAAGCCAGAAGTTAGCAGCTTTTACCTAAAGTTGAGATTGTTTATAAATCTGCTCTTGATAATGAATAGCAGGTTGGACATACTCCTTGTTTAGATAATAGCATTTTTAGTCCTCAATTTAGCTCAATGGCAAGTATAATTCTTCTTTAATATTACGATTTTAGTCGATCGAGATAGCTAAGCCCCCCTTTGTGCCTATGTAGCAATAGCTGGAGTACTGCTTTGCTATGAGCCGCTAGGCTTGCGTATCCCCCCTAGTTTTTGTAATCTTTGGCGAAGCATAGGCTGGCTATAGTAATAAATAATAGTCTTAGTTTAATTTTTAAATTTATTGCGCTATTTATACGGGGGGTGCAGCAATACCCTATCACCAGAAGTATGACAACCTGCCCTACTATAATTACTGCTAAAGGTTTAATTGCCAACCTAATATATAATTATTAGCAGACCATGTACGTTTTTATACTGTTGTTTTAAGTGCTACTATTATGGCAATAGAATAATGCAAGAGCTATATTGTTTTTTTGAATGGAGCCCCTCCGCCAGAATGTCGCCGCTATATTTTAATTTTTTAATTAGCGGATGTAGAATTATTTAACTTTATTAAAAAATTGACTTGCTTCCACACCAGCACAGAAAAATGATATTACCTACAACTATTATTTCAAATTATTGAAAGATTTAGAGTTAAATGTTGCCAGCTTTACTGGTAGTAGCATATGTAACTGTAGGCCCTTGGGCAAAGAAAAACTATGGCTAGTAAGGCAGAGAAGATTCAGGTCTAATGCCTGTACGGTAAATAATAGAACTTTTTTTCCATAGTTTTATCATAGCTTCAAAGTTATAAATAAAGGCCTTACTTTAAGGTTTTGTATAAAATGGCCTTTGGCCGGAAGCTATCTCTTTAAAGTAAAATGAAAATAAATGTATGTAAAAGATTTTTTATTTTTAAACTGCATCTAATACTATTTTAAGGGTTTTAAAGGGGGGAGGTAAAAATGGTATATATATAGCTTTACTTTAAAAAAATAATCCTAATATTTTTTGCTTCGTGATAGGGAAGCAAGAAAAAGGTTTGAAGCTAAAACGATTTCCTAAGTGCCACTTCGGGGGTCCAGGAGACTCGGAACTTAAAAGGCCCATCTTAGAATGTTAACTTTTGAAAGTAGATTGGCATGCGTTTAGTTTTCTTTTTTAGGAAAAAAAAAGTACAGAAACTTTCGGTTTTGAGATAAATTCAATTTTATATGTGTGTAGAAATTGCAATCTAAATAATGCAGAAAGAAAAGATAAAATTCCTTAAACGCTTTCAGCAGAAAATACCTTACCCCTTATTCAATACTATATTAATAAAGTAATCTTAAATTGATATCAAATTTATATTATGTATATGTAGAAAATTACTTAAAAACTAGACAAACTAGAATCGAAATTTTGTTTACGTCTGGCCTTATAGGTATTAATATTTTCTCGGCTGAATATCTTAATGGACACACTAAGTTACTTGTTGTATGACAATCTAGTAGTTTTAATGAGTTATCTAATTTTTCTTAGGTGTAGCCTAGGAGAAACTTTAAATGCTTAATTTAAAATACCATAGAGGCTTGCGCACCCTCCTTTTAAAAACATTACTGTTTTTAACTAATAAATATAGTTCTTATGAACTTTAGAAAGAACTAGTAGCGATGCTAGGGGTTTAAGAATTAGTCGTTACCTTAGCTAAAAAAGGTATGGAATTATTTACAATTACAAAGATGATGGAGTATCTATAGTTAAAAAATATATACAATCTACAAGGTACCATAGCAAAATTCTAAATAAACAACAGGAATAATAACTAATCACCTAGATAAATGAATTATAAGGAGGTTAAGGGTACTATATATTTTGTTATGAATTAGAACTTTAGAAATAAAAAAAATTTAAACGGAATATTATTCATTAACGGAAATTTATAATTGTAAGTTATGAATTTATATGCTTCACTTATTACTTACGAAATTCCATTTACATAGTAGACAAATAGCAAAAGTTGCTAGACTATTTAATTGTCGATTACTGAATCTATATTAAATTATACTTGGATATTGAGCTAGCTAATATAAAGAAGGTGGAAAGATTATATTAAATCTTAAGCCCAAATGAATTAACAAACGCTAGGCTTGCCTGCCGCTCAGGGCAGAAGAATATTTCGATTCTAATATGCACCCGGCGAACACGCAGGTTATATAATTTGTTCATATAAAAGGTTTAATATTAACATTAATATTCTTAAACCCAAGATAATAAAACCTATTATGCCTTATAAGGAGCACCTGAAGAATTATGAAATAAGTACAAAAAAACAATTGTTATAATATTTTCAAGGGGCACGCTTTTACCTATAAAAAGAGAAGTAATAAAGATTTAGATCTTTTTTATAGCAGCTACATTAAAAAAAGTTTTAAAGCAAAGGTGTTAAGAAATTTACCTCGGCCTTAGCGCAAAGTGACCTTTTTTGCTCAAAAACATGATCAAAATTGCGTAGACCCCTTAAAAGTATTTTAACCCTTAATCGCTATTCAAGTTATAATACAGGTGGGCTCAAGGAATGACTCGAGTGTAAAGGGTAAAATCAAAAATAGGATGCACGTAGGAAATCAGGCAATCCGCGAGCCAAGTCGCCTAGATACCTATGCACGTTCATCTACGAAATGTGTGATGAGGTGTTAAGAGCGTAGCTTCAGGCTTAAAGCCTCCCCCTTGTCTTTAATCTAAGATATAGTCAGCCCCTATTGAAAAAGGTACACGGGGATATAAATTTTATACCTTGTTAATGCATAGTTGGTAATTTAATATTACATACTATTTAGGGACGAGAAGTCCTAGACTTTTCCTGTGTGATGTCGCGCGAGGTAGTGCCTCCACATAAAGGGATAAAAAAGGGAAGATTACGTTACCGGTTTATTAACAGGGATTGAGGATGCTTTAAAATAATTTTCTAAAAAGAGTTGTGCACTACACAAAGCTAATTAATTTTATTTTTTTTATGGCCCGAGGGGTAGTAACGATTAATATGTCGCTTTATTAGGGGTTCCTTGTTTATACCATAGGAGGGCTGGTATATATCTAGTGTGATATGGAAATTAGGTGTACTATTCTATGTACGTTTCATCTTTTAGCTACCTATTGTGTATAATTATTAGGCTGGGATGAATGTCAAATAGTAAAGTATGCTTCTTTAGTCTTTAAGGAGTACAGCAATTAATTACTAGACATTATGTTTAAGTTCCAGTATTATAATTCATAATTTTGTTAACAAATAGTTTTAAATTTAAAGATTAAACGGTACAAGTTTCCAAAAAAATAAGTATGAATTTAGCTTTTACCTTTACATTTTTGTAGTAACTTAATAAAATTTTCTTTATTGGTTACTGTAGCAGAAACCTAAAAGATGCTCCTTCGATTTAGCCTGGAGGCCTATTTTGGATTTTGGTCCTAAAGATCACAGATTGCGTGGATATTGTTCTTTATTAGAAAAAATCTAAGCAGGGAAGTAACTCTTAAGTTAAAAAACTCAGCACGACTTAATAAGGGTGATCGTTAAATTTATAATATTTAAAGCAAATAGATAGTCCAGGACTTATATGAAGGGTATAAGATTAATACGAATTCTAAATTAATCCTACTACAGCCTATTGTTATTATTACGGTATCCTGGGGCTTTTAAGACAA
This sequence comes from Ophiocordyceps xuefengensis, assembly GCA_020975735.1. Lineage (NCBI taxonomy): Eukaryota > Fungi > Ascomycota > Sordariomycetes > Hypocreales > Ophiocordycipitaceae > Ophiocordyceps > Ophiocordyceps xuefengensis. The sequence continues at coordinate 6,773 of JACYFI010000189.1, forward strand.
TAAATGATTTTGTAACTGTTCGCGCAACTACTAATTTTTTTTTTTATGCGGTGACGGAGTAAGCGCAAAAAAAATAACAGCATAAAAATGACACCCTTATACTAAAGGAGGTTTTTATTCATTAAATAGCAGCCATTGAGCTTAAATAATACCCGGACATTAAGGTCTATTGCTCATTGTAATATTAAAAAGATTATATGAAACTGTCTAGGATTCATATAACAAGAATATTAAAGGCAAAGGGGCAGGTATTATTAATACATATAAATGGTAAACAATAACATAGGTAGTGCCAAAAATACATTTTTTATCTTAATGACAACATTAAATGATAATATTAATCTGCGAAAGAAATTTTATTGGCTTTATTTGTTTCCTGCTTAGCAATAAGGCTTGTTTGCTCGGGAAAACCAGCCACTAATGAATTACTAAAGGCATTTAGGAGTTCTAAGGTTAGTGTAGGACGGCGCAAGCTCTTACAATATTGTGATTTAAATTTCAAAAAATATATATAGATTCCTTAAAACTTATCGAGAGTAGAGATATATTGATTTTGTTTATTTTATTCTAACTATGTGTGAATAATAACTCCGCTTTTTAGAATAACGGTTTGTAAATGTAAATAGAGGTTATTTTACCTTTTACTGCTCGGAAGTATCTCATTACTATCTGTAGGCTTATTTATACATCCCTCTCTAAACCTCGTCCTACAAGTATTTAACCCTCAAGTGATTTTAAGTCTACATTGTTTACGATAAAGATTCAAATTAAAATCACCACAAGGTTCCCATTAATCAAGGTAAGGAGTAGGTATTATAACTAAATTTTGGATCAATACTGTGAACAATTAATTCAGTATATTGGACAGTACATGAAAGAACTTTTTTATAGACTTCAATAGCACTAAATATAAAAATATTTAATCTGCTAGGCCCACCGACCCCACGATCGTCAAAACGCTTTTATATAAAGATGGTTTAGATAAGGTTTTTAAGTTATAATATACAAGTCCTTTACAGTACTACAGGAAAAAAATGCAATTACGCCCACATATTTATACTGAGGTAGAACGTTAGTTATATATCTAAAAATGAATTTAGAGTACTTTATTTAATATTTTTAGTTGCATTGCTCACAATATTTAGGTTATAAAAATACGTAATGAAACTAAATTAACGATTAGTGAAACCGGGGTACAGGTAAAATCCTATAGTACAAAAGGCGCCGGTGATGACCCAAAGGCCTAAGATGAGTAAGCAAAAGCATTAAAATTACCCTTTTTAGGGAGTAATATAGTAACCTATGATGGCCTATTATTTATAAAAATTAAAACGATAACAATGTTGATAAAAGCTATAACATTAAGATACACTTAGGTTTAAATAAGGCGCAGCTCGCTTAAATTATACAGCTTATATACAAGACTATTTTATAATTTAAACCCTAGAATTTTAGTGGTGCTAAATGTAGTATGGCCCACTGCCCTCGGTTAACAACAAAACGTTTGCACATAGTAAGAACAAATGAAAAATAAGAATGCATCGAACCACGGGAAGTCCTTGAATTTAGTCTATCGGGATTTTACCTGAACAACGCGGCTGTTTATATTTCGTTAGTCTTCTTTAATAGCCGGAATACCGCAGTATTCTATTAAGGTGTATATTTATAAGTATTTTATTCTAGGGTGCGTTATTTTAAAAAATGATTATATTTGTATATTGTTGATTCATTAGTGTTTATAATTCCATATTTATTTGATATAGAAAGAATACATCTACAGAATATTTTTACAACAAGAAGATATTTTTAAACTAGTTCTAATGTAAGAAGGGTTATTGTCTTAGTTTTCAATTTAGGTTCAAAAAGCTCAAATATTCGGTTTTTTTGCATTAATTTTGAGCCTGGCTGCTTCTTCCCTAGAATTAGATTCCGATCCCATTGATGTCCCAACTTTGAATGGTCTTACTGCCTATTTTTTTAGTGCATTATATTATTTTAATACCTCCTTATCTTTATATGTTGGGGGTACTATCTTAAGAATACTAAATTTATTTTAATTATTGATCTGATTTAATAAAGAGTATATCGAAAGGGTATGCAGTATAATGAATGACATAAAAAATTATATAATGAGCTTGCTAATTTTTCTATAAGACTGCGCTCCCCTTTGTTAACTGCCTAACCAAATAGCAAATTAGATACCCGGGGATAGCTAGCCACACGACTAACTAAAAATTAACACTAAATATTATATACCTAGGTGGGTAAGAATACTCCACTTATATATTTCAAGATAAATTTATTAGGAGTTTTCAAGGTGCTGTCTTTCTCTCTTAAAAAAAATTAAGCGATTCCCTATACACCTCAGGGCACAGGGTGGCAGGCCGCCCTCTTTGCGTGGCTAAACGGAGGGCTAGATTATAAAGGGTTTGGAGGTGCTTCATGCTCTTTTTTTCTATGCTTTGCAAAGGGGCTTTAGCTAAGATAACTAAATATTTTATCGCACAATAATTACTTGAGCAGTCGCGATTTGTGTGCGAGCAGCCGCCCGCTTGCTGCTGCTTCGCCAGCCTGAAAGCACAGCAAGAAAAAATTGCAGATGACAAGATTTTCATCGCCATGAAATGCAACTGTCCATTGGCAGGCGCGGCTTAGCGAGGCTAAAGCTCAATAATTAAAGGTCCAAAGATTAATCATAGTTTTTGTAACGATTGTTATTAGTCTTTTTTTATAACTGTAACCTGCTATAGGTGCAATTATAAGTATCTTAGGATAACCCCCTCAACTATGGAAAAAAAAAAATTTTATAAGCTTAAGTAGGCTCCAACCTAACTCAAAAACAATAACTAGTACTATATAACTAGTGTAATAAAACTTAATTAGTATCTTTCGATTATATTTTCATGAGATTTAATTAATAGTACTAATCAATTTTCAGATGTAAAAGGACCATTTATTATATTACAACTATTTGATATCTTTTAGGTCAGATGGGCATTAAGGGTATACTTTATTGTTGTTTAACTGACCATCAATAATCCTGTAGCACGTTTATTAATCAAGATTGAGATCTAAAAAGAAAATAAAAAATCTATTTTAGTAATAATGCTATTGTGAGAAACGTTATTATGTAGGCTATTTTATGACTTATAAATTATAATTTATTTTACTAGTTATTCTTCTGAAAGTATCTTACCCTCTTTTATTTATAATAGTAGGGTAGATGAGTCTATAATAAAATAAAGTGCTAAAGTTAGTTATTTATTCTTATATAATTATGAGGCTCATTTTTTTTATTAGTATTCTTATTAAATAATATACATCCCCTATGGGGTAGGGACGATTTTGATATTTAATTTGAAATATAAAAATTTTAGCAATATACAAAACACGAAAAATTATCTTTATTTTGTAGGATATTTAAGGCGTTTGTTTGTAAAAACACGGTTTAGGGTTGATAATGGACTACTAAGGGCACCACGTGAGTCCACCCCTTGCGAGGAGTATTGGTTGTTAGCCGGGAATTTTGGCCCATTAAAGCTAGGTCCTATATGGTATATTCAGACAATTTTTTACCTTCATAACTTCCAAGATTACTTATTGATTATATTTTTATAATTTATGTTTGTAGGATCTACACTGTTCTTAATGCTAGGTTTATTTAGTACTTATTACGGAACTAAGAATATTAAAAAGTTTTAATTGCATAATTCTGTCAGTTGGGATCCCCGTGCTTATCAGATATCTTTAATGAGGCTTTTAAGTACATATTCCAGGTTGCTTCAGAAGGTCTTATGTTATATTAGGATTAGCCGCGGATTTGTATAAAGTGGTTCTTTTTAGTTTTGCGCCAGGGGGTTATTTTATACGATTAGAACTGGGGACTAGGGAATCATATACTTCTACAGGAAGGTGTATGCTCATTTAATGGGCCCTATTATTTGTTCCTGTATTGTTTTTATCTTATGTTTTAGTTAATTGTGTTACAGCCTTTATTTTTCAATTTCATACGGGGGAGGTTCCTTTCTTTATCAATGGTAATTCTCGAAGATTACCATTATTAATGTGGATTCTTTGGCTTGTACATCTATTTTATATCAGCAGCCTATCTAATTTTATACGTTTACCCGTATATCTTTTCGGTGGTTATCACTACTAGATTCCTAGAGCAATCGTTACCGTGCATGTATCAACAAGATGAATTGCTGAATATTATTTGGGGTAGTTCTTTTACAGTAATATTGGTATATATTCTGGGTTAATGGAATATCAGAGTATTACGTTTTCTTGGGGTACTTAATAGTGCTTTTATAGTTCTATAATCCTCTCTTAATTGTAATATAAAAATAGGATATCTCAAGTTATTCCGGTCTTATATTAAAAACCTTAAACGAGGAAAAATATTCGTTCCTTGTATACCACACGGACAAACACAAAAATAATAATACTTTTATAAATCAACAATAAAGTTAAATGCTAAAAAAAAGATTATATCGGTACAGCAACTATACCCCTAAATTCCTTCGCTTTTATCAATTATTTTTACTACTCATTATGCCTCCCTATATGTTTATTTATTACATAATTATTAAGTTTTATGTACCCATCTGCATGGACATTCGTGAAATAACCCTTCTGGTAGTTCGGCGCTATTTTGGCGGGTGTCCTTCATTATTTTAATTATCGTATAGGGGAATCATAATTCAAGGACAGGGTGGTATTTGAAGGCTGATTTATAAATCACGATAACACAGTGGGGGTGGTGTTATAATTTATCCATAACCATATGCACAAAAAGGTAGTCAAATGAAATGCACAAATCTCTAATTTCCCCTCACAAGTTATTTCCATCTACATCTATTATCCCTGAAACATTATTAACACACAAATTTTACCTAAAATCCTACGCAACCAAGGTAATCCCCTTCTTCTGTACCCCAGACAACCATCTTACCGTTTACTCCAAGGTCCACAACACCCTTCTATTAATACCCTGAGCCTTGAGTTACAACTTTAACCACCTAGAGAATGCCAAATCTCTGTGAATTACAGTTTATTTTTACCCACATCTATTAATGAATTTTAACATTATATGGGTTGATAAAATTAGAATAGTCG
>JACYFI010000190.1:0-14124 GCA_020975735.1 Ophiocordyceps xuefengensis
TTACTAAATGAGGCCATGACTATATTCTTTAAGCTAATAATTGACGATATTAACCTATAAATTTATAAAGCCCAACCACTTTTAGTCGAGAATAGCCCCACCTAAAGGTGCTTTGGGCTGGCGGAGATAATCTTTTGTTAACTTACCAAAATCATGGGATTTTATACCTTCCCCGAGTCATTACCTGAGCCATGAAGATTGTAATTACTACTTTAACTTGGTTGATGAATTGGCTTTAGGACTTCCCCGCACTTTAGCGTTACTGCGGAAAGTTCACCCTCTACCAAAGGTGCTTGTACTTCTACTTATCATTCTATCGTCTGATAATTCAGATATATCTTTTGCCATTCCGACGGTCTACAAACTCACTGATAAAAATCTTTCATGATCCCGCCAATTTGTACAAAATAAAACGGTATTACCATTTCTTGTCTGAGTATAGATTTGTTACCTGCAAAGAATATATTACTTCAAATTGCCTACTATTAAGGTTACTGCAAAGAAACAATATCGACTTCTCTTTACAGAAATTTCTTAATATGGTATATAGGACATTTTAAATAGCAAAAGCTCTTCGAGTAAGCTGTAAGTCCCTATACCCTAAATAATAAGATACCTATCAGATTTATTATCCGATTAGCAAAATACTAATACTACTCTGCTTTAATAAGAAAATTATTTTTTATTAAATCTTCCATTTTTAACTTAGCTGCCGCTGTCTAGTAACCCATGTGTTTAGCTGCTGCTGTTAATATTATCAAAACATAACTTTTTTCTTAGTATCAGTTATTAATAAACGATCGACCTTTACACACCATAAGGTTATTAGCTGATTTAGCTAAAATCTTGTGCGCGGTGTTTTTTGAAAGTTTTTACTTTCTCCGCTTAGCAAGATATTTTACTCTAATTACTTGTGTGTTAATTATTCTTCGTGTTGCTGAAATGATAAATTTGCTTTTCTAGCTTCCTCATTAGTATACGTCCTTTCTTAAAAGAAACTTAAAGTTCTTCTGTATGTTTATACCTAAAGAAAAGAATTTGCCTTGTTCTTAAGTTCGTTAATTGTGTTTTAAGAAAGTTCCTAGATTGTACTTTTCTTCTTTTTATACTTGTTCTTTATCAGTAAGAATATTCTAATAATAATAAAGTAAAGTTTACTATTTCATATTTTAATAAGAGCGAGGCTTGCGCGTGAAGGGAGTTTTCACGTAAAGTGAATGCTGTAACACACTATATATTTAACAAATCTATTAGTTAAATTACAAGAGCACCGTACCCGTTCGGGGAATTAGTTAATTTTATTAATTAATTATTAATCCACAAATATACCACTCTTTATATTCATCCCGGAGGGATAGCGGGGGATACCCCATCATTAAATATTTGCATTTTATCCAGATAACTTTTTTTATAATGAGGATTACGGGGTCATACCTGTAGTATAATATTTATTTTTTCATTGATGAGCTTGCGCACCTAATATATGTCTGTATACCCATCTTATAATAACTAATGTACTTTTATTTTAACGCCCCTATTATGTCTATAAATATAAAATGTGTAACCCAAAAAGGTTACCTCTTCTCACTTGGCTGCAATTATCACTTTATCCAGTGCTCAGGGTAATTTAACATACAGCACTGTAAGCCAAGTTTTTTTATATTTACAATCACTACTTTTATACTTTCCTCTATAATAACCCTTATACATAAGAAATATATGAGCTTTAGTTGTATTTATTTTTCGCGTATCCTTTCAGAAAAAGGTCTGAGCTTATACCTTAAAAAGCCCTTATAAATTTAAGTGAGCTTGTTAGCTTTGCAGCGTAAGCTAGCCAATTATATTATAAGCCCAAACCTAACATTGTAGTCGATGAACTGCCACCTTATTCAGGTGTTTGCTGCGGATGCCATCTAATACGTTACGTATATCAATTCTACGTTTGTACCTTACCACGAGTATTAGGCTGTTGCCACAGAATATGTAACCAATATTTGCTTGGAGGTCAGATGTGCTTTAGGGGTTTTCCCGTTCAAATTGTGATGGTTTAATTGCAGAAAGTTCATTTCTACATACTGGCTATTTTAAAATTGCTTAACATCTTTTGTTCGTTTACCCAGCCTAGCACAGTCAGTGTTAGTCTTTTTCACTTATACCTACCACCGGTTTTCGGGAGTTTATATGTAACAATCACCGTTCGGCTTTTACAATCCGACTATGGGGTTATAATCCACCGTGCTACGGGGGTCCAACTTAGAACACTGTTTCGTTTATTTTTATACGCCCACGGTTTAAACTAAGCACTATGCTGACCATCTAACGTTTAACTTTGGTGGACCTCATTATGCAAAAAGGTACGTTCTTTTATAGAACCTGCTTATAAAACTACTATTTTCGTTTAGTTCCTTCATCGTACCCCTTTTCACCATGCGCCCATGTATCATAATTAAGCCTTTGAAGAAAGGTTTCCCCTTATTTAAAACAAGTATTTTGTACCGTTCACTTTTGATTGGCTATCTCATATTTTCACTCACGTTTTAATTCAGTAGAATCTCTTTTTGACTTTTTTTTCCTGAAGTTCTAAGATATTTCAATTTACTCGTGTTTAGAGTTAGATTATCTCTTAGAGCTTAGTAACTTATAGGAAGATACCCACTACTTCCGTGAATTGCCCACAGATTACTCTGCGACTTTATAAACAATAGAAGCAAACAATCAGAGGTATAGCGGCTCCTTACAATTCCTAAGATATTGAAAAATTTGTGCATGGCTGAGACCCAGCAAGCCATTTTCATAATTGTTTTATAAGTAAATCATAAGTCTAACATTCTTAAATTAAACTTCAAAATTAAGACTTTAGCAATTAAAGAAAGAAGGTATTATCTCAGGTTTCATCAGTCCCCTTTTCGCACCAGGCGGAGTTAAAATTATTGGAGTTTTTATTGCATGGATATAAATATTTCTCCTTTGATACAATGGCATACATTACCATAAATAGTTTTCTTATAAACTTATATAATTACAAGTAAATACTTATATATCTTTTGTTTTTATACTGTATTTCTAAACGTTAAGTAAGGTATTGATGTTTCGTGTTAGCGTGTGAATCGAAAACACCAGGAAGACCCTTCTCCCAAGGAGGCGGCTTTACCCGCTCGCAGGCCCATAACCTCGTTTGTGGATCTTTTGACATCGGATTTAGTGTAGCGCATTATAACACTTAAAACTCATAATAATATAATAAAAACTTTCAAGGTAATTTACATTAATATGTAAATAACCTTGACCCTTTAGTTATTATGACAATGTGAAATATAATAACCCTTCCAAATACTAAAGTTATGAACTAATATCGTTGCTTGCAAGCAAAAAATTACATATTTACTTAGTTTTTACCTCAGGTAAACCCTACGAGCGGCAAAGCACCCATCCGAGATAACGGGGTATGGGACCTGAAAGAATAAAAGCAAAGGACAGCGGTAATCACTATGAAAAATCTTTCCTGAAATTAATAATTATTCCTTTGTTGCAGCATGGCATGTATATATTACTTGTGAAGGCTTCGTACGGTTTGTCCTCTTTGGCCCTTTGCACCCCCCCGATTACTCTTCAGACACAATGAGTGGGCGTGGCTTGATCTCTTCGATAATAGGAAAAATTATTATGCCTGTACTTCCTATAGGGTAACTAGATGTAACAATAACTAATATGTAAACACTCCTCTACTTATGCAGCGTATTGCAGGCTAAATAAGCACCAAGCACATAGCCTTTTTTAATTTTTTTCATAGGTTAACGAGCAGCCCTTGACGGATTCATTAACAAGCCCTTAGCTTCCCCCGATCTCTTGACATAAATTTTTCCTAATCCCTGATCCCTGCTTTGCACCTACAGGGTGGCGCTAAATGTGGCTAGCCTACAAGTGTATGTTAGCCACCCCGACTCTTCGAGATACGCGGTCAAGCATAATTTTTAATAGTTATAACGGTAACAATATGCTTTAAGGTGTTATATTAATGCTTCTGTCATTATTATAACTCAAGAGTACTGGATTTGAACCAAAATTTGAGGTTGAAAGCTTCCTTTTTTCTCAATTATAATACCTCTGTCTATGTTTTTGTTACTGCTACAACAAAGCGTTACAGATGCTAAGGCGGGCTAGAAAATAAGCTGTAGCAGCTTAACTAAAGCCACACTGCCCATATAGCACAACCCTTTACAGAGAAATAATCCCGATATTTCGAACGATGTTCTGGTTTAAAACAACCTAATAAAATTCAACTTACCACCCTTAAACCCCTCGGTTCAATTCTCTTAATCGTACGATTATTTAAAAGGGCTGTCCTCTATCAAGCTTTTCTTATTATTCCTGTTTATTAACTTAACCTGCTTTATGGTTGGATCCCCTTCCCTCCTATTATTTTTTTCATTTTACTACTTCTACTCCTTAATCCCTTGCTTTCAATGCTTACTTCCTAACCTTCCGCCAAGCAAGCAAAACAACGAAGGCTACCGTACAAAGGGTATCCATACGCGACGCCACAACTATAACCAAATCTATCCTTAAGGAACAGGTCAGCGATAGCTTATGCAGCGGGGATTAAGGAATTAGGCAGGGCTAATTCTCAGGGATCGAACGCTGATGATATCTTATCAAGAATACAGCTCCTACCGATTAATAGTAAGAAATCTTCTACCCATTATGTATTTAGATCTTTGTTGGTGCCTATATAATTATCCTCTGATCGACCAGTATTCCAACAGGTGTATGTATTTTCACGATCGATCTTTATTTTTTACTTTAGTAGGCTAAGCTACCACCTACCTATATCTATAACTTTTTGGTTCAAATCTTGGATAAAAACTCTCTAGAAGCAAGATCTTATTTTTTTATTGTTTTTTGCTTATTAATTTTCCAGCTTTTATAGCGAACAGTTCCTCAGAGGTATAAGAATTAGGAGAAAGCGTAGGCAGCAAACAGAGCGTACCCACCCCCACCCGTACCCTGTTAAGAAAAATAACGCATCAGACAACGGAGTATAAAATTCAACATATATAAACATCTATCTTTGAAACTGTTATTAAAAAATTGAAGAAAAATAAAGGATCTTGGAACCTTTTAACATCTTTGTTGTTGTAAGACAAGGCGTTCTCCAAATGATAACGTAGATTTTCTCTTTTATTTCAATAAATTATTACGGTAGCTCTTGTTATTTTATTTGTGCCTCATAAAATAATGAGACAGTGCTTTCATATAAATCTAATACACAGCGAAGCAAGACCACAGTCTAAAATCACGAAACCTACTTACTATTACTCACCTGCAGCGTTAAAGAAAAGAAATATTGTAGTATATTGTTGCGATGGGTGAAAAATATCAACTACATGCAGGCTACATATTTTTCAGCTGTATCACGCCTTATCCCTATTTTTTCTTAAAATACGTGCAACACAACACGCAAGCTATTATTTTAATATAACAGGAGGCTATTCAGTTGAAGTATTATAACATGCAAACCGCCGCCACCCTATTTGGCAGATGCGCAGGGGGAAGGGTGTTTAAATATAATGTCAAGAAACAGAGCGAGCGCCTGTGGAAAGGCCATTGCTGAATTTTACATATGCTGAGCCTGTTTAATTGAAGGGTCGTTCGTTTAGGGCCAATTTCTAGAATATAGAATTACAACAAGGGAATCGTTCAAAGCCTACAGTGTAAGATAAATTGTAGTAACCTAAAAGATAAGTCTTTATGCTATTAAAACCTTAAGAACAAACCTATTTATACTTTGTCTTTAGTGCTGATGGCAAAATGATAGATATTTAACTTTAGCTTAACATGCTAAGCAAGCCTAAACATAAAGGTATCAATATCATTAATGCAAATGAAAGGATAGAGAAAGATTCAATTATACGCTGTGCTTGCTAAAAAATACTTTATATTTTAATAGTTGCTTGGTTCCCTGATCCTTCTTTCTTTTTATCGTAAATTATTTGGCACCTAGTCATCGCTAATAATGTAAGATTATACTGAGCGAATATAAATCACTAATTATTATAAGAAGTATAAATATATATTGCCTACTGTTAGACATGTGACTTTGTTTCCTGTCTATTAACCATTCAAATTAAGATTATCTACTAACAAACATAACATTAGCTGTTGTTTGGTTCTTAGATTTTTATTTATTTATGTAGTGCGTAACCCAACTTCTTCTTTAGCTATAATGATCCAACTATATGTTTAAGCTTGTTGAATAGTAATAAATTAGATTGTTTATTTTTACTTATTATAAGCTATTAATTGCTGCCATTAGTAAGGCAATTAATTGCATGTAATGCATTTTAATCGTTGTAATATATATGTGTTACCAAATAATGCTAAAGGGAATTCATTTCCAATTCCGTTGCTTTTGTAAAATTCACTTGTTTCTTAATATTATCTTAACATCAGAATAAATTAAAATAATAATAGATACGGCCCTATTATTATACAATTTTAATAAGAGAAACCTAAAAGGGTTAATCCCTAATAATATTTAAATAAAGAGAAGTAGAATTGCAAATAAATCCTTATTAAAGACATTAGAGAGATGGCTATAGCATTTTTATTAATTTTTAACAGTTTATACCGAAAAATTAATGCTAATTAAAACTTAAAAAACACTAGATATTCCTATGATATATACCTTAGAAAATACATTCGTCTAAGGGGTCGAAAGACAAACTCAACTTTTGACTACTGTGCTTAATTTTTTTTTTTAACCAAAAAATAGGCTAAATAATATTAATCACTGGGGGATACTTTCTCTTTTTTTCTGTGTTGTGCAAAGTTATCTCTACATATAACACCCTAATTCCCTTGTTTTGCTATCCTTACCTTCCTAGCTTTGCGCACAGCAAGAATATACAATCGAAGCTAAGCCTACAAGGGTATTAGCATAGCCACGCCAACTATAACCTATTCATATTCCTTAGGAACAGGTTCAAGAAAAGGGGTTCGACATTCCGTGTTCCCTGCTGGTTGGTTAGCTGAACCAATACCATGCACCCGCCTCTTCGAGCATAGGAAAATTAATCATAACAATATCCTGGCAACACCCTTGATAGTGGAAAAAAGAAGTACTACATCCCTTTAGTTAGGTAACTGATCCTTTTCAAGTGTTGCGTAATTTTTTTTGTTTATATTTTTTTTTTACTAGCTAGCTATGCTTGCTATAAAGAATAAAAGAAAAAATAAAAACGAGTAGGCTCCCTACCCTCCAAAGTGAAAAATATGTAAGGAAAAATTTCTTGCACCAAGCCTCTTATTCAGTAATCCCCTACCAGGGGTCCTTCGCCAGAAGGCTTTTATTAATCCATAAAACGCGGCTAGTCAGATCTTGAACTGACCTTTGCAGATCGGCAACAATCTTAGGTCTATCATTAACTTATATGCTACCGGCTAAAAATGATATTTTATTTGAATTTTGCTTGTTCCGGTATTTTATTCCAGTAGGCGAAGCCTTCTGCCTAACTTAACGAGCCAGTCAAGATCCAGCGACTTCCATTTGAAAACATCTAATAATAATTATAACAGATGCAACCAAAATGTTTATTAGTATATAGGTGAGAGAGTGTTCTTGTTAAATACAAGCTGTTTATTTATTAGTTTAAATTTAGTTTAGACTTTTTTGTTGCTTCTAATCCTGAACCCGAGGTTATTAGAAAAGGGATTTGCAGAAATAGAAGCCACCCTAATAAGGCTCCCACCCTATAGGCTAGCATATAAGATTTTTTTTAGGTTTGGCCTAAATTATCAGCTTGCCGTAGCCACCACCTAAAGACTGAGCTATCTTTTACCTAGCTCCTCTAGCTTAGTTGCCCCAACAAGGGGATAATCGAGTATGGATACGGCAGGTATGCAATGGTTTTTCACCTCCAGAACCAACAACAACTAATAAATTACATTGCCCTCTTAATACATATAATATCTTTTAAAATATTTAAACTAAGGTTTTCTAATCTGGTTAAAATAATTTGATGGTTTTTTCGAAATTGGATATGCTAAGCATAAACAAAGAGCCGTATGGTATTAGCCAAAGCTCTTTAAGAAATAATTTTAGATATGGAAATCATTATGAAATTATCAATATTATAGTCGTCAATAAAAGATCTCCATCAAATAATTCCCATTCTAATCCTGTTTCGGAGATTTATACACTTATTATTTAAGTTTTTAATCACATTTACTATTGTTTATCTTCTATCTTCGGACGTTTATTGTCATAATCCAAACATCATAGGTCAGAATCACTTTCTTCACCTCCTTTTACTCCTTTTATTCTCCGCGGCAATGATTTATCCAAACTTGTTAGGCGCCAATGCTCATCCTCTAAGAATTCCTAATTCTTAGGAATTAAGTTTAACACTATTGAATATTTGATTCAGCTTCTTCTATCGGATTGGTGTGGGGTAAAAGCTAGGTTACGTATAGGATCGGAAGTAGAGATGATTCTGGATAAGGTTTTGTTCTGAAGGAGATGGCGCATGCAACTTCAAGAATTCTACCTTTTGAGTATTCATCCCTCTTAAAGTTTGCCCTAACCCGTCCTTCTATCATAAATATTCACTTTGGAGTACGAAAACTCAACATAAATGGGTATCTCCGTTTCGCATCTGGGTAGTTCTCTACCTCCCACTGTTGATATCCCGACGACCAAGTCAAACCGACTTATATATTCACTCTGCTTGATTCTCTTCGGGAGTGGTAATCACGAAACTAAGTGATCACTATCTGACCGAAAAGCAGAAATTCTGATCCCTCCCTTGGTCATTTTCCCATTAGGTTTTTATCAGGTCGGGTTCTTTAATGGCATTTCTTATTCTGCCCTTGTATTAGAAAGATGACCTTGGGTGTTTCTCCTTCAGGCCATAAGCTATTAGAATTGCGGTCCAAATTAATTTCTCCTTTGTGGCCGGATGTTCTCTCAGATTAAGACAGTAATGAGAATCGTACCATCTTGCGTTTTAAAACAAAAAGATGCATATACTAAAACACTTAATATTAATATTTTTGTATTTTCATTTCATTCATTTAGTCATCTTTTTTGGTCATGTTTAATTGTATAATCGTTAGTTATGGTTTAGCGAACCTCCAGTAATACCTATCGAGTAATATAAAACAATGTCATACAAGTCAACAAAGTGTCAGTAAGAATACTCGATATCATAACCTAAAAATGATGGTGTCTGTTAGAATATAGGCTAATAATTCTTCATATGGCTCCAGCCACTATGACAAGATTGGTCCTATGATAACCGAGGGAACCTCATGGAACCCCTGTTCAAAGAAAGAAACAAGTACCAAAATGACACCATCAACTTTATAGTAAATGATGAAAACTATATTTCTATTGCTGGACAAAAAAGTGTTGTCAATGTTTATGTTTTTACTAGACTTTTTAAATAATTTTCATTAGTTGCTCGTACTATTCTATGTGCAATAATTTTTGCTAATTAACATCAAAAGGATTTAATATAATAAGATATAAAGACCACTTATATTAACATAGTTTGCGGTAACAAACAAAACTTTTTACCTATCTTATGGTCGTAGAACCTATCCTTATTCTAAAATCAACGTAAACTATAAATTAAAATTTAAGGCTACATATATCCTTTAACATTAATTAAAAGAGCTTGCTGGTGTAACAACATAATTGACTATTAAAACTTTCGTTTAGATATTATAAATTACTTATAGAGTCCAGAATTCTTTCTAAGTTAAATACCATAAAAATATAAAAATAACTAATTATTTATATATACTTTTAATTAGCCCTTATTTTTTACTTTTTTTGTTTATTGTTTAAGAAAGTAAGTACTAATGCTATTAAAGTCCTCTCTACTTCTATATCATACCTTATTTAAAGGATTTTCTTTTTAAAACCTTCGGTTGGTTAAAAAATGGATTTTACATCAGCTAAATCCGATACTTTCACTAAAATTCTAAATTATCTCTAAACTTTTACCTTGTTAAAGGATATTTTTGAAGAAAGGAATATGTTTTATCTTATAATACCCATTAATATATACAAGCGATAATTTTCTTCTCGTGTCTATTTAAAGGCTTTCTCAATTTTTCCCCACACCCTAATAAACCATAAAAATTTTGTTAATAAATCTTTCATTCTCGCTGTCTTAGTAATAGAGAAACTAAATTAACATTATAACCCAGTGTTATAGTTTTTGTATTTAATTAAATGAATTCTTACAGAAAAGTAAACCCTCTCCAGCTACAAATCCAGCAAAATGATGTTTAAGGATTCTTTATATCATGTGTAACAATCACTAGCGTGGTCACATTTAACAATAGGAAAATGAATTTTTAATATATCAGAAGCATTCCCTGGTTCATTAGATCCTTATATTTTAGCTCGTACATACCTTCATATCCAGGCGTTGCTTTACTCTGATTAACAGTAAATATATAGCTTTATTAATAAGAGAGTAAGTCTGGCTCTTTTTGAAGACAATAAAAGGAGTATTATCAAAATGAGGTAAAATTTTATAGACTAAATCCTTGGTGAATTGACAACTATAGCTTGCCCTTATTTTTATCTTATTTACTCATTTAATTGGTACCTTCCCCAAAAAAAAAGTATGGGCTTTGTCTTATGTAATAAGATAGTTCTATTTATGGCGACTTCCTACTATTAAAATTCAAGGTGTACATTAAAGCCTGAACAGTGACGAACTACCTTTGTGAGACTTTAAGACTTAAAACTCCCTTCCACCATCTGTAATAAAACCCTGTTAACTCAAATAAGGAGTATAATTGAATGATTTTGATTCGTATTATAAAATCTCTTAACAGTTTTTATCCGCAAAGCTAATTATGTAAATGGCTTTAGTAGATTTTCAGTTACAAGGCCAGGGTTTATTATGAATCTTTCAATACTTAAAATGTTAAATAATACTTAATAGTTATATAACAATTATATTCTATCACACTTAAACCAAAAAAAGTAAAAGCTTGCATTTAGAAAAGCAAGTGATACTACGGCTACAATACTACGTGGGCAAAAGTACCATCTAAAGCTCCTTTTCATCCCCTTTGTTAATTCAAAGAGGTTGGTGGGCATAGAACGTTAAATTTGTTTGCATCCCTACTCTAAATAATAAATATTACCTGATTTTATAAAGGTAAGTCTGAAAGGATTAATAAGTTCTATACCCATAGAGGTCATTAGCTTCCATAATTCTATGTTGTTTAAAGGCCACTTCACCTTTATTAGTTTTTAATTTTAGAAATGTCTATATTCATACTATATTATTATTTCTAATTCATTTCTAGCCCTTTATTTTTTTTATTCATCTAACCCCTTTCTCTAGTTAAATGGGCTTTTTTTTTCCATAGTAAATCCGTTGTTAAAATCTTCCGTAATTTTTTTTAATTTATACCCAATTGTCTAATTTAAATTTCATCAAATATAGGTATAAATTTATTACGGACCATCTGTAAATTTTTCAGCTATTAAAAACTTCCCCACAATCCTCTTTAGATTATATCTACCACTAACTTAATGTAGTGATATTAAAAGACTTTCTAAAAGTTCTAGTTATTCATTAACTTCGTGTTGAGTTAAAAATAAATCTTAATCTACCTGTTTCTGCTAATTTGATCCGCGGTGATTTTTTTAATGCTAGAATAAGAAATCACCCTTCCGCGTCTCGAAAACCATGCTAATCCAGGTTTTAATCAAAGTAAAATTACTTTTGGGCCGGAGCACTACTGGTTTTCAAAGGCTGGCTTAGCGGGAAAACATAAAGCTTAACCATCAATAATTATTTTACCACTATTTAATTAGGCCTTAATTAGATATATCTCTTATGTAAAAACCTTCTAATAGTACGATGTTGACATTTGTTTTCACAATTTTAAAAACTTCTTTACAAAAGTAAAACTAGTCCGGATTTGCTTTACGATTAATAAGGGGATATTGAAAATGACTTATATTATTAAGATTTTAAGGTCAAAACCCAGATACTCTAAAATTGACGTTCCTGCCCACCTAATTTTTGTTATTTTTACCCTACACCAAAGAAAAATTGAATTTGGTTTCTAATCAAGGGCTAATCCTTTATAGAGACCTATCTGGAAAATTAAGCTTTTACTCTATAACCTACCTTACGTATTTAAAGACACCTAGTATAACCTATAAGAAAAGCATCCTCTTCCAAGCAGTAAACCCCCAGTTACTATAATAAACGATTTAATTCTGAATTGGATTAAAATAATGTAGTTTTACCCAAGGAATATGAATGTTTATGGGTTAATTTTTTAAACTAAGAATATTTTTTATTTACATTTTTCTTGTGCGAGCCTCGTAAAGTATAGTCATTAATATCTCTTAAAGAATTTTAAAAACCAAGTTTCCTGGCACTTAAAAGAGCACACCTTACCAATATTTTTATGATAAAATTGAGGGAACCGATCTGCCTGTTGTCTTATACAGATATATTACTTCTACTTAAGAATACCGCGATAGCCAAATTCCTTGGTAATTAAGCCAAGTATCTAATGATATACTATTACTCTCAATCAATAATGAGACCACTACAAACCTTTGTGCGTAAAAATACTAGTTTCTTAAAGCTTTTTAGGGTTTTCCCGGAGGTGGCACCTATCCACAGTGATTTTCTATGGACAATAAACCCTCAAAGAAAATAGCAAAGGAAAAAATAGAACCTTATCAATTACTATAATATAACACTTACAGCTTGAATTTTTAATCTTTTTGGTTAACGCGAACGTGGTTGTTACCCTAATACCTCATTAAAGATATAGAACCACGAGAATACTTGAAATACTATGTTAATTTAGTACTAGTCCGGTACCAATCTAACCCAAAAAAAAATAATCTTTGCTGGCTTGCAAAAGCAGCAGAGCTTCTGATTTTTATTGGTTGAATAAATGACAAAAATTATATAAATTGGTATTTAATAACTAGACAGAATTTTTAAGGTGGTGTCCGAATATAATTGTACGGCCCTTATGATCGATTTATTTTGACATAGAACGTCTTCAAGTATCCCTTCCATGATTAAACGATTTTACTCTAAATAATTTAATCCTTTTTATAAACATGAAATGAATAAGAGTTTACCAGTCATTAAAGCAGAAATTAGTTCAATTGTAGATCTATGGTTATGATTTTTTCTGTCAGGATGGGGGCATTAGGGAATACAACCTTTTTGGGCTGGCTCTTTTGAATAGATAATTTTCTACCTATAAACAAGTTACTTGAAAAATTCTGGCAATGTGTTCATGAAACATTAGACCTATTACATTATTCTAGTACTTAATTGTGGCTGTTTTTGGTTACAGGTGAAAATACATGCACCCCTTGCTCAAGGACAAGTAGGAATAATTATAATACAAAAATATTCCCACATTCTATTTCCTTTCCCTCGAGAGATCATCTTTCGGCCCAGCATTTTGATAGGAATAAATGTCCGTCATGGGTGACAAGGAATCGTGCTTAGCGTTGCTATTAAGAGTCTAAAACTATATGTGTATCTAACGGAAGGCGTTTAGCTTATAATAGACAGACATTTAACCTCGACACATTTCTTAGGTATTACTCAAGCTTTTATGTTAAGCTAGAATATCTTCGGGTACAATAAATTACCCTTTGATAAGGATTAATAAAATTTATTACTCCTTCTGCATTAATTATGCACGTTATACTACAGACCCATCTGTTTTCTTCGATATATAATACCGGAATTAAGTAACTTGGTTGGCAATTTTTTCATTACATGGGTTTAATCATTTAAGAAGGCATAGCTTTCACTTAGTCACAAAAACATATTTTAGTGACACTTAGTATAATTGATGCATCAACCTTCCTTTAGCGGCAAGATAATACCTAACGGGTTATTGCCAGTCAACTTTATATTTCTTAACGTGTTAAAATTTTAAGATGCTCTCATTTAAAAGGATTAACTTTAGGATTAAAAAATTAAAAGTATAAACTTTGCCAACATTTTCTATATGTACCTAAGTATGTTACGGAATAAAATATATTTACTACTATATTTTGTGGTACTATATTTGAATTCAATAGTTGAATTAACGTAT
>JACYFI010000191.1:0-11628 GCA_020975735.1 Ophiocordyceps xuefengensis
CTAAAAAAAATAAACAAAAAAAAGATTGAAAACAATGAAGGCTTTTTAATTTAAAATAACGTATATATAGAATAATTAGATTTATATATTTTTAAGGATTATTTAACCTCGTTAAGATTACAGGGGAACTCTTAATAAACCTATTTATTTAAATATTAAAAATTAATATTAATTTAGGGGTTCGTTTACATCAGAAGACCATTTAATAATTTAAAAAGATATATGTAGCCTTAATCTATATTTATAAGTTAAGGATATTTAAGATATAGATAGGTTAACGACTCATATAATAGATTAAAAAGGTTTTGTTGTGTACGCAACTATGCTTAAGTAAAGTGGATCTTTATAATTTTTATTTAAAAACTTTGATGTGGTTAACATAGCAATTATTTGCACCATGAAGAAATAGTCTTGGCAAATAATATAGAATTCATTAATAATGTTATAAAACATAACATGTAACACTACTTTGTTCAAGCAATAGAATCTAGTGGTATCATCATTTCTATAAGTGATGGTGAATATGTTACTTGTTTGCTTCTTTTGGAACGAGGGTTCCATTGGGTCCACGTTAATCATAGGTACAATTTGCAAAGCTTGTAAGGGTCCTTAAAAATCAAGAAAAAATTGGCCCTATCAATATGTAACAGGATCACCCAACATTTAGGTAAATGAATCGGAGTATCTTTAAACTGACACTTTGTCTGGTACTTGTATGACTGTTTGTTTTTATGGTCCTTCGATGTAGTTACTGAGGTCCTAACTAAATTAACGATATACAATTAAACATGACAAAAAAAGAAACTAAAATGAATGAAAATGGAAAAATAACAGTATATAAATTGAGATATTTTAGGTACTCTGTACTCATTTTATGGTTAGAACGGCGCCAGAGCGTACAGATATTCAATACTGTACTTAAATCTGGAGGGACTCCGCCTGCCAACAAGAAAATATAATGCCACCCGCATTCTAAATACATCACGCAGGAGGAATACACCTAATGATCATTTTCTAATAACTTGACCAGGAAGAGAAAATGCCTAATGAATCCGACCCTGATTAAACATACCTTATGGAGAATACCTCGTAGATCAGATCTGCATATTTCAGTCAGATTAGTGATACGCTAGTTCGTGAATTACAGCCGAAGAGAATTCAGCAGAGTGGGAAATTATATTAGTCGGGTTGAGCTTGGGTCGACGAGTATCCCTAGGAGGTAGTAATCTACAGCAGCGACCGATAAACTTTATCTTGGTTTTCTACTTCCAAGGGTGTCAAGATCTTATGAACCAGTACCGGGTGAAGGTCAAACTTTAAGGAGGGGGGATGAATTTCCAATAGATCTCTAGAAGTGCATCCATCTGCCACTCACAACCAACTTATCATCCAGTATCTCTCAACCTTAATCTAGGTTAATCCGTACTTACGCACAACAATCCGAAGCTTGAAGCTCCGAATCAAATTTTCAATGTAGTCCAATCTGAATCCTCAGAATCTAAGAACTAGGATGAACTTGCAGCCTTTTCAACACAATTTATACCATCCGCGGAGAATAAAGGAGTACAAATAGAGGAAGAAAGTGTTGCTGATTCTGATGTGATTTTATGACAAAAGACGTTCGAAGAATGAAAGATAACCATAGTAAATCGTGATAGAAAAAAGCTTATAATAATGAATATATTCGAACAGGTATGATGGGGGATTTATGTGGAGGACATTTTCCAATTGGACACTCATTATAGTTATATCTAATTATTTCATATTAAAATTTATTTTCTAAAAAAGACTTGCTTAATACCATAGGCTCATGTTGTTGTGCTTAGGCAATAACAAATTCCGAAAACCTATCAATATTATTAACAATAAGCAAAATCTTAAGTATAAACTATTTAAGATAGTATATGTATTTAAGAGGTCAATTAATTTTGTTGTATGTTGGGTTGGTGGGGTTGGAAACATGCATTACATGCGTTAATCCAGTAACTCCCTTATCCCCTTTGTGCGCAAAGCTTAACAGCAAAAGGGAGCTAGTGTAAAGATAGCCTAGGTCGTTTAGGTTGGTGGCAACCAGCCGTATAATTTTAAGCAAAACTAAAAAGAAATCATTTATATGTAGCCTATAGTGTGTGAGCCTTCCTAAGGTGGGCTGTCTACTTCTGACAAATCCCTTTATCTATAACTTTCGGTTTAAGGATAGAAGGGCACATATAAAATCTTAAATCTAAGTTACTATAACATTAAAAACTAGGTTTTTTTATTTAAAACAGAATCACACCTCCACCTTTATACTAAATAAACATTTTGTATGATTCTATATCTTATTATTAGATGTTTCAATAATGAGCTCTGCTGATGTTAGCTCTTGTCCCTCGTGTAGAAAGAAGGCTTCGCCCTACTAGCAATATAAATATCGAAACAGGCAAATTACACACTAAAAATATTTATTTAACGGCTTATTAGAAGTTAATGAGTAGACCCCTACAGATTTGCGATCTGGCTATGGTCCAGTTTAAGTCTGACCTAGCCACGTGTTTTGATAATAACAATGCCTCTTTCGGGTAAAGGACCCCGGTGGGGGATATGAATAAGACTGGTGTAGCACTTCCTTACAATATTTTTACACTTTGAGTAGGGGCGGAAGCTCTACTCCCTTATTTTCATTTATTATTATTATGAAGCTACGCTAGCTAGAAAAAAATAACAAAATATATCGACAAACTCACAAGGATTCAGTACCCTAAAGGATGTATACTAACTTTGTTCCCTATGCAAGGGGGGGTAGAGATTTGCATGATAATTTGTACTCTCTCAAAATAGAGGGGGTCGATGTACTGTTTTCACTAAACCACAAACCAAGCCAAGGGAAAGAAGTGTCGAACCCCCCCTTATCCTGGAACCTGTTGCTAAGGATATGAAATATGGTTAAGGGCTGGTATTGATACCCTTTTAGGGGAGCTTTGATTTAGTATTTTCTTGCGTGCCGCAGCTAGGAACTTAGGATGCAAAGGAAGGGATTAGGATGCACTATATGTAGAGTAACTGCACCACACAGAAAAGATGTTAAGTGCCCATAGTAATATTTTGGGTCTATTTTTTGGGTTTTATAAAAAAAAAAAAACCAGTAAGTCAAAAATGGGATGTTTAATTCTTCGACCTTATCGATGCTAGCTTTACTAATGGTTATACAAGGTGGAATTCTAGGCATGTTTTTTAGAAGTATAATTTCATTATTTTCGGGCGATAACCTGTTAATAAGGTTTATAAACATCCTATGCATCTCTTCTGGTCTTTAAACAAAGATTATTTTTGCAGTTATTTCTCTTTATTTAATATTTATTGTAGGATAACCCTTCTTTATAGGTTTTCCTTTATTTTAATTGTATAATAAGGGGCCGCGTACTATTATTATTGTTTATTTTATTCTGATGTTAATTTAAAAAATAAGCACAAAAGCTGATTACAAAGCAAATAAGTTGAAATAGTAAATCCCTTTAGCTTTATTGTGTACAATATTGATTAAAAATTATTGCAATTACAAGCCAAATCTGCGTGATACTATTATGCAGCCAAAAGTAATTTGAGTTTTTCAATAGTAAATAAAACAATCTAATTTTATTACTATCAATCAAATAAATATAGTGGATTATTGGAAGCTAAAGAAGAGTGAGTTACCACACATATAAATGCAAAATCTGGAACCCAAACTACACGCCAAATGTGTAGTGTTGTCACTAGTATATAATTGAGATGGTAAATATACGAGGAAAGAAAGTCACATGTCGTACGTAGGGAATAATTATATTATATACTTCTTTAGAAATATATGATTGGTTTTAATTGCTAGTTAAGTAATCTTTATTATTAGCGATAGGAGTAGGTAGCCATTTAGTAAGTTTACGATAAAAAAGATAGAGATAACAATTAAATATTATATCAGGAGTAATTTTTTAGCAAAGAAGCTAATAAAAATTAATCCATTCCTCTTACTGTTCGCCGCCTTAACAGATACCTTATTTTAGCTTGCTAATCAATGTTTAAAGCAAGAAATGCTTTCTACTTATTTTATAACACACCTAAAAGAACAAGCTATTACGAAGGGTTCGCTCTAAGATCTTGCAACAGTTAATACTCTATCGTCTTTCGGTTATACAATTTATCTTTACTTCTCTGTCATTTTACAGAAATTCTTGTTTGGTAAATCTTAATATTCCTTAAACTTGCTTAAAGCTACAATTAATTAAAAAGGCCTCAGAGCCTAATAATAAATTCTACCGCCAATGGCTTCACAGTTAGCCGCTTGTTTTTCTATTTATATTAGACCCTTCCCCTGGCGAACTGCAAATTAGGGGCGGCTTGTTTTTGTCATGTTAAATACTCTCAACAGAAGTAGCCCTGTTATATAAATATGCTCTTGTACCTCATTTTTTTTTGCACGTTTTTAGGCAAAAAAAACAGGGGATACAGCGCGTGATACCACATAAAAATAGTCTGCATGTATGATGTTTCTCACCAAACCACACTATAACCTAATAAGTTTTCTTATACCATGCGTGTTGAGTAAATAGTATAAATAGGCTTCGTGTATTTTTAGACTGCTGGGTTTCCGTTCATTTCCTGTGTTGTATTTATTTATGAAGCAACTGCTTATTATTTTATAAAGCGGCTACTAATGAAATAAAAAGGAGCCTACCGTAATTAATTATCTAAAATAAACTAGAGAAATTAGTTTCAATTGGTAAGAACTTTGTCCTTAACACACCAAAGATGTTAAAAGGTCTCAAATCCTTTAATTTCTCAATTTTTAAATATAAGGTTCAAAAGATAGGACTGTGTAATTGGTGGAAGTTTATACTCCTTGTCTAATGGCCTATCTTTTTTACAGGTACGGAGGCAGGGGTGGTACGTCTTTCTTGTTTGCGCTACCTGCTTTATTAAACTCGTATACCTCTTTAGAAACTGTTCCTAAAAAGCTGTAAATTTACATAAGCCACAAAAATAACAATAAAAAACAACTGTAAGTCTTTTGCTTCTGGAGCATTTTTTATCCATTGATCTTAACCAAAGATTTAAGAGAATATAGGGAGTGAGCTTTCAGCCTACCTAAAGGTAAATTGAGATCGACGTTTGAAATACAACACCTGTAAGGAATACTGGGTGAATTAAGTAGTTAAATACAATAGCCATCCCCGCAAGATTCCTACATATATATGAAGTATAAAGATTCTAACGTATCACAGTAGAAGTGTATTTACTTTGATAAGAATATCATCCGCCTTCGATATGCGCTGAGTAATTAGGCCTACCTATTCTGATGCAGCATAAGTTATCTAAAACTTGTCCTAAGGCTAGAATATGGTTCAAGTGGCGTGGCCTTATCGATAACCCTTTGTAAGGCTCGAGCTTCGATTAGGTTTATCTTTGGCTGTGGCGCAAGCTAGGAACGTAAGGATGCAAAGGGACAAAGGGGATTAGGCTTGAAGTAGGTAAAGGAAAAAAATATTAAAGGGAGGGGACCTCCAATCCATAAGCAGGATAAAAAGTTTTAATAACAGGATATATAAGAACTTATAAAGACAGGCCCTTTTATACATGTACGAATTACGAGAACTGACCGAGTCGTTTAAGGGTGGTAAGTTGATATTTATTAAGGGTCTGTTTAAACCACATCCGTCGAATTCGGACTCATTCTCTGATAAGAAGGGCTGGTTATATCGCCCAGTTGGGGCTTTTAGCTAACCTAGCTTACACTTAATTTCTAGCCCCCCCCTAGCAGTCCTGGCTAGCGTGTTGTAGCAGTAAAAAAAATAAAAGAGTGGTAGGTAATTGGTAAAAAATGGAAGCTTTCAAACCTCTCGAAAATTTTGGTTCAACTCCCAGTACCTGAGTTTAATTAATGACAGATAGGTTATATCCACTTATAACCTTTGTTAACCGTTTTTAACTAATAAAATTGCTTCTTGCTTGACCCTTCTCCGAAAAGGAGATCGGGGTGGCTAACCAACCCCTTTGTTAGCTAAGCACATTTAGCCACCCTGTAGGCGGGTGCTAAGAGCAAGGGGATCAAGGGATTAGAAAATTATTTTCAAAGATTCTGAAGCCAAACCCTTTGCAATGGAAGAATCCGTCAAGGCTGCTTGGTTTAATTATGAAAAATAAGGAGGCCTAGTCCTTGTGCTTATTATCCTCTGCCATAGCTGCTGCATAAGGAAAGAGGAGTGTTAATTAGTTAACTTGTTTCACTATCACACCGTATCCACGTAAGTAATGGCATACCATAATTTTTCCCTTGTATCCGAAAGTAATCGCCCACGCCACTCATATCCCGAAGAGATCGGGGGGGGGTGAAGGCCAGAAGGGAAAACCGTACGAAGCTTCAGAAGTATACACCAATGCAAAGGCTCCACAAATGGAATAGAATATTATTATTTCATGAAAATTTCATAGTGAGCTTTAAGTCCTAACCTTGCTTTATTTCTTTCAGGATCTTCATTACCCATATCTCATAACTTGCTTTGCGCTTCGATATGGGTTCACGGAAGTAAATAACTAGTAATAAAATTTACATTTTTTGTGCTGCCATAGGCATACAGGGTATTATCCATATCTTGTTACTTTTTTGAAGGGTACTATATTTCCATCAAATTGATAACATTATTAAGTGGCCGGAAGGTTGCGCATTTAAACATATTAACTAGAATATATTTAACTTTTGGAGTTTTAGTTTATATTTATAGTATTGTGTTATAAAGCCCGAACGACTAATCACACGAATTCAAGTCCACAAACGGGTTATGGGGAGCTGAGTGGATTAAGACGCATTCCTTGGGGAAGGCTTTCCCGTGTTTTCGATTAACAGTAACCCGAATTATTCAAAAACCTTGACTTACAACATGTAGAAATTTAGTTAAAACAAAAAGATCATATAAGTAATTACTTGTAATGTATGAACATAAGTGATAACTAAAGAAACTATTATGGAATTTATGCCCATTTATCAAAAGAGAAATATTTTCTATATCGCATAGGCAAATAAAACTCCAAACTATGTTTTAACCTCGACTCTGGTGAAGGGACTGATTGAAATTGGGGTTTAATAACCTATATTTTGTTTGCTAAAAGCTCTTTTAATGTTGAAGTTTTATTTAAGATAATTTGTAAACTTATTAATTTACTATAAAGTTAAACTTATGAAAATTGTGTTCTGTCTCCTAGCCATTTGCATAATTTTTTCATATTCTTAGAAATTAAGGAAGCATGGGCCTATTTCTCTGATGTTTGCTTAATTGGTTTTATAAATACGCCAAAGGGTAAACTTGGGGGGCCATCAGAATAATGGGGTAACTTTCTATAAGTTACATAAGCTTCTAAGAAGAAGTCCTATTTATTCTAAACGAAAGGAAATTGATATATCTTTTAGTAACTTCAGTAAATAAATCATAATAGAGATTTCTATGGAATAACTGCGTGAAATAGAGTTTGCCTATAAAAAGAGACGTACAAACTGTGTTAATAAATCTTGGGGAACCTTCCTTCAAAGGGCTAAATTCGATACCATGAGCAAGTAAAAGTACCATGGGGGAAACTAAAGAAAATTAAGTAGTTTTATAAGCAGTTGACAAAAAAGAACCGTACTCTTTTTGCAATATGGGGTTTCACAAGTTAACCGTTAGATGCGAGCCATATGCGTTAGTAAACCGGGCGTTAAAATAACGAACAGTGCTAGAAGTTAGACTCCGAAGACGGGATTTAACCATATCCGGATTATAAACTCCGAACGGGTCATGTCCGCATAGGATCTCCGAAGAATGGTGGTAGGTGTAGTGAAAAGACACACTGATGTGTGGATGGCTGGAAAATGAATAAAAGATGAAAAGCATCTTTAAATAGCCAGTATTAGAAATGAACTATTTCTTCAATAAACCATCAAACAGGGAAAACCCTTATAAAAAGCAATCTCGAACCAAGCAAATAAGTGGCTAACATAATTGTGGCAGAAGGGTAATGACTTCGTGGAAGGGTAAGACATTAGCTTGATTTCGCACGTAAGTATATCGGGGCGATCTGCGTCCAAAGACCATAAGGTGTGCAGTTCACTCGATAAATGTTGGTGGCTTTTAATTATAACTGGCTCGCTTTACCGCTGGCAAGGCTAAAAACTGCAATTTATAGGCTTTAAGATATAGGTGAAGGAACCTATAATGAAAGGGATAACAGAAATTAAATAATTACAAATTTAAAGCTCAATAGGGTTCTATGTATATACGGGTTTTATAGGGAGTATAAAAGATAATTAAATATAAAAAAAAAACTTGGCTTTATGCATTTGGCTTATTTAATCTCTGACACTGGATAATAAGATATTGCAGAAGAGAAGAGTGGTAACTTTTGGGTTACACATTTTATTATTGAACCATAATTAGGCTTTTAAAATACAAGTAATTAGTTGTAAAGGTGTAATTACGGAATATTTTAAGGGCGCAAGTCCATCATGAAAAAAAAGTTTATTACATACAGTTATTGACCACCCCGTAACTCATAAAAAAATAGTTATCTGGATAAAAATTTTTAAATATTAACGATGGGGCTTTCGCCCTATCCCTTCCCGGGGCATACAAATAAAGGTGGTATATATCTGGATTAATAGTATTTATAATAAAAATTTACTAAAGTCCCCGAGGGGATAGGTACTTCTATCTTATCAATTTAACTAAATAGAATGTTTATAAATATTATAGTGTTAACATTTTAACTTTATCCTCGTTAAAACACCTCCTCACGGCGGCCAAGCTCGCTCCTTGAAAAATATGGAACAGAGTTGAACTATATTTTTTGTTATTTTAAAATGATTTACTATAAAGGAACAAGTGTATAAAAAAAGAAGAACAATACTACTTAAGACTTTTTGTATAAACCACAAACTAACGTTCTAGAAAAGGCGAATCTTTTTCTAGGCTATAAACATAGCCAGAAGAAAACTCTTCTAACGTTTTTTATGAAAGGACGTATCTTAATGAGGAAAGCTAGAAATCACATTATTTCTCATTGCCGCAAACAGAAAGATGATACCACAGTAATTAAGATAAATGATCTACCAAGCGAAAAGGGTATTAAAAACATTCAGAAAAAACACGGCGCAAAGAATAGCTCAAAAACAGCTTAGTTAAGGCTTTTCATGGGTGTATTTATGTGATGTTATTATTAACTGATACTAAAGGATAAAGTATCTTTGGGATTACTTTAACACAGCAACTAAAAACACATGCGGTCGTAGGACATAGTAGCTAAGGCTCTTAAAAAAAGTGGAATGATTAATAAAACACATATTTTTTCATTTATATAACACCAGAGTAGTATTATTCATTTCTAAAACCGATAATAAAGTATCCATGGTAACTTATTATTTAGGGGAGACAGGGACTTACCAGCTTTTACCAAGGAGCCTTTGGCCTTATTTAATGTGTCTATGAATACATATTAAGAAATTCGGGTAAAAGAAGTAGATTTGATTTCTCGCGAACCTATAATAGTAGCACATTTAAGGTAAAATCTTTTAGCAGGTACATTAATTATATCTAGCAGACAGATGTGTAAACGTTTTATTTGTAAAATTGGGGGATCATGAAGGATTTTAAATCAGTAAGTATTTAGACTCGGAATGGCAAGAGATATTCTTGGAATTAATCGACAATAGAATGATAAGGTTTGAAATTACAGGCCTTTTTGGTAAGGAAGTGAGCCTTTCAGTAAAACCCATCAAAATTTGGCGGGAACGGCCTAAAGGCAAATATAACAAAGCAAGAAGTAGTAATACATCTATATTGGTCAAGGGTAAGGACCCGGGGTAAGTAAAATTCATGATTGTTATTAATACAAGCATTATCCGTCGAGCCAAGCAACCTTTTAAGGGTGTGCAGTTCGTCCGACCTAAAATTGTTTGGTTGGCCTTATAATTATATTATTATAATATTAGCTTAAGATAATAGTCAGGCCCATCACAATCAGTAAGAATGAGCAATGGGCAATAAGAATAATTATTTAATCTCTTTCTCTAATAATTAAGTTTACGATTAAAATATTACGTATTACAAAAAACCAAAACATTTATGGAAGAAAGAATTATTTACAATAGGACATCTTCAATATACTTATAAAAAGTTTATAGTGATGCAATTTTTGCCTTCTGCAAAGCCGCCAGCCAAAGAAAAATTCACATATTATTACGATAACCAGAAAAATAAATCAAAGGTAATCCTTATAGAAATGATCAAATTAACGGTCAAATGGTAATAGTTAAATGTTAGGTCGTGGGTTTTAAATTTTAGCAAAAAGTATGTAAGTGTTATTTATAAGGAAAGTGAGCGCTCGCTCCTACAAAAGAAATCCTAGACCTATTCCATTGCTGCTTTATTTTAAACAATGGCAATACTATTTAACTTTACAAATATAGAGTATTTGTAAGCCAGAGAACTTAATAACTAGAAACAAGCGATTATTTGGAATATAGTTAACCCTGAATATAATATTTTTATAAAACGTCTATTTCTTTATTAGGGATCTCAACCTAAAACATTAGTGATGAAAAAGAGTTTAAGTTAAATTAAAAATCCGTATTATCGGAAGAGCATCAAAGAATGATACATCTGTACATTAGGTAAAGAAGTGTAAGGCTAGGAAAGTTAAAGATAATTTCATCTTTTTAGCTACCACCTAACATAGAAAAAAAGATTCCGTCTTATCCGCAGTAAAGCTTTGCTAAATACACAACTAAACTCGAGAAGCGTGAAGGGTAGATCAGTTATAGACATTTTTTTAAATTATTGAGGACTAACGAAACTTCCATTATTAAAGATTATGTTATTGCTTTATACTAAAGCTGGGTGAATAATTTAGATACTAAAGAACGCTGTAAGAAATAGAGGAAAGTTATTAGTTAGAGAACTTACTCGGTTTTTACGATTTTTAGAATAACATTATAAATATGTTTAATTTTAATAAAATGTTTTTTATTAATATTCGGGGAGCTTACGGACAGTTAACCGTAAATGAACCCGTTGTCCTTAAATGGATAGTTCCACAAATATTAAATAGAACTATTTAGGGAATAAAAATTCTTGTTGTTATAAGACCAGATTTCCGTGTATGTCAAAAGGGAAACCAGCCCAGAAACAAGAGTAAGGTCATATAAGATTGTAGGTGAAAATTAAAATGGGTTTTTCTATTAAAGTCACACAGGAGTGGCTTTAGAAGCAGCCATATTTATGACCTCGTTAAAACAGAGCGCCTTGTTAATGCCTATAGCAAGCATCGAAAATTTAACGGATCCTAAAACAAATTACCGAAATTTCAGAACCTTGAGTACGTTTCTAAGAGATTATTACATAGACACATTTACAATCAGAGGGCGGAATCGTGTTGAAGGTACAACTATGACTCACTGTCAATAGTTTCTGGTAAATAAAGGATTTGTGTGATAATTCTTATTAAAACCATTTAAATGAAAAAGTTCTATTATAAATTTAGATAGTCAGTATTACATGCTTCACTAAGTTATTGTAGCTAATATACTAGAACAGTTATAAATAGTATCGGTGCTAAAACACTTTATAGTTATTACAATTTATAAAT
>JACYFI010000192.1:0-10475 GCA_020975735.1 Ophiocordyceps xuefengensis
TAATAACGTTTTATTACAATAGCATTATTTAGCTAAATAAGATTATGTTTATTTTCTTTTTATATGAATCTCAATTTGATAATAAATGCTACAGGGGTACTTTTTATTGAATGTTTAATTAAAGTAAAGTAATACCCGTTAACCATCTAGACCCTATTAAATACAAACTATTTGGAATTTTATAATGTTCTTTGGTACATATTTAAAATTGATTAGTACTATTTATTAAATACCTATGAAATATAGAATTGAACATATAATAAGTTTTATTACCCTAAGGTTAGTAAGTACTATTTATTTTTTGGTGAGGGTTTGAAGCCCTACCGTAAGCTTTTTAAATTTTTTACTCCAAATAGTAGAGTTTATTACTAGAAGATTATAAATTCACCTATAACAGGTACAGTAAAAAAATAAAAAATAACATGTAGAAAATCTAATTTCTCTGGAACTTTAGAATTTTGGAACGCTTTAGGCCTTATAGCTGCTAAGCTTAGACCAATGGCAATGCATTTCATGGTGGGAATCTAGCATCCTGATTTCTTTCTTTGTTGCTTTATCAGGCTGGGAAAGTCAGCCGAGCAGCGGGCGCTGCTGCAACAAAATTTAGCGAGCTCAAGCATCTTAGTGTGCGGAAAAAATTTTTCTAACGCTATAGGCCTTTGCAAAGCATAGACAAAAAAATAGCAAATGAAGCCAACTTCCTCAACCCTAATAAGCTAGCTTCGTTGAGTCAACGGCCAAACAGGGGAGGCGTGCCTGTGCCTCTGGGAGGGTATTAAGGATACGCCTTATATTTTTTATTAAGACAGAAGCACAGCACCCTTAAACTCCTAATAATTACTTTAAATATTCATAGTTGATAAAATTCTAGCACTTTTAGGTATATTTATTTAGTGTTACATTTTAGTAGACGTGGGCTAGCTAGGCGGGGTTTAATTGCTAATTGCATTAGCAAATTAACAAATGAGCAGCTTTAAAATTAGCAAGTCCATATATAATTTATTATTTCATCTATATACCTGGCATACTTTTTTTTTACGGATATACACTTTATTAATAGATTCCCTTTAATTTAAACTAAATTACAATTTAAAAAATTATACCCCCAACATTAATGAATAAAAAATATGGTATTATAATTAAAAACTGGCAAAATAATATGGCAGTCAAGGGAACGTTGTTCACAGAAGGACATGCACTAGTGAATTATTTCTAGGGAAAAGAGGCCCGTCAGTCCAAAATTATACAAAAAACCAATATTGGCTTTTTATTCCTAAAGTTAAACTAGCAATAACTCCCTTTTACATTAGAACCTAGTTAAAAATTGTCTTGTTTTAAAAAATAATCTGTAGAGGTAGTTCATCCTATACAAAAATATAAATATGCATGGTTATAATACTTACTGAACAAATATATAAATAAATATCGAATTTGATAAATCTGAACCACCTAAGAATAATAATCTTATAAATATACACATTAATATCAATCTGGCGTAATTCGGCTTTAAAAAGAAGAAAAACGAATATGAACAGCCCGCGTGTTTCGGGACATAAATCTGCTAACATTCAGTATCCGTGGGGGTGTGATTCTTATTTTTTTATTTTGTTCCTTATATGGGTGGCGACAACGATTTGGGTGTTCAGAAGCGAGTGGCATACTACAATAGCCCAAGCTAAATTTTAGGGTTAAATTACGTTAACAATTTCCCTTGTAATACAGCCTTTATAATTCAAGAGCTTCGCGCCCATTACTGTTAACAGCCTAGATGTACTTAAATTTGGTATGGCTAATGATTCACATTGTTTTTAGAATTTGTATATTTAAGTACATCTAGGTTTAATATTCTAAGCACCTAAAAGGTATTTATCTTGCTGTTACTCATCCTAGCCTTGGCGTCATATCGGCGCACTTTGCCTACATAGGGATTTAACTTACCGGTTGTAATCTTTAGATTTAGTATCATTAGTTATGTTTAAACCTATATTTATATTTGTGAGCCAAATAGGCACTAAAATTTAAAAAACGTAACTAATTTCCATTGGGCATATTAACTGTTTGTAGCTCAGTGTACTATTGTGCTAATTCTTTCTTTCTTGGGTATGGTAAACATACTTGTACTATGATCCTTAAACTTATTCTACAACCTCTTTAATAAAAAGCTTTTGTGCGTCGGCGTGCGGCGTGGGTAGCAGCACTAGATACTTTTTCATATTTATAGGTGCTCTTAAGTCTTATATAAAAGTTTTCGTAACCTATCATATACTGTACTGTTCACAGTATTTGATAAATACATAAATACCTCCTTTGCCTTTTTAACCTCAAGACCTTTGGTGTGATTTTATACGAATCTTTTTCGTAAAAGATCTAATTAAAATTCACTGAGGTTTTTTAAATTAGTAGGGACAAGTTTGAGGGGATGTATATACATGCTACAAGGATTACGAATATGTTAGCTTCCGAGCAGCAAAAGGCTTAAAAACCCTCTATTTCCACCAATGTTACACCCTTATAAAGGAGGAGTTTATTTCCTCTAATAGCTAAAAAAAATAAAGAAAATCGAAATATCTACTTTAGAATAGGTTTAAATCTTATATATATTTTTTAGTTAATTAAATAATTTATTTAAGAGCTTCCGCCCTCCTACACGGTAACATTAGGATTCCCAAATCTCTTACTAATTACCGTTATTGGCTGCTTTCCTTAGCACAAGACTTGCTAAGGCTGGAAAAAAATCGGCAATAAAATTCTTATAATTATTTTCATTTTAAATGTTCACTAAGTATAAAATCTTTGCACCTACCTATGTATTGCTGGTACATTTATAGTATTAACTAAAATACCTTCTTTGTCTTTTATTATTAATTTTTATGAATGAACCCCTAATACAAGTTTCATATAAATTTTAATATTAACAATGGCAGAGACTCTAACTGTCCGGGTGATGTATTTTCAAGGCTCATTGGCTTGCTGATTATTTAATGATAAAACCTGTTAAATAGGTGTATTTTTTTATGCTGGTATTTTTTTTGCGGCTACTTGTCAGCACGCAAGAAAAAAAAATTAGTAGTTTGCGCGAATAAAGAAATATTATCACAGTCTTAAAGCTCCCGGCTCCCGTTATATAAGAATAGTCTTTGTAAGTAGATTATTTTTAGTGTCTGTATTAGCTAAATACTCTCATATAATCTGGACTATCACTTTGCCTTAATATTAATAATTAACGATCATCCATCATTAGGTCTCTGAGGATTTCAACTATTAAGTTTTCACTTCCCCTGGGCTGGATTTTCCTTTAAAAAAGACATTCCGAGCAATTTTGATCTTTTAATGAGACCAATTCCAAATAGCCCAAGCTAAATCAGAAGGGGCTCTGTTAAGTTTGCTGCTACAGAACCAATTAAAGAGATTTTTTAGTATAGAAAATAAGGTAACGCTAACAGTCACAGTATTTTCGTTGTGAACGGTGTAACGTTTATATGTTAAAAATTTACACAACTATTTGTTAATCAATATTATGATTAAATATACTGAGCTTAAAATTATTCATAGCTTAATGAATGGGTGTACTTCATTAAAGACCCTAGACACGGCATATTAACTACTATTACACTTCATGCCCCCTAACTAATATACCATAGGAAGTTAAAGGATGAACAGCTAGCCATAAATAGTATACCTATTTCCCATATCACCTAAAATGATAATCCAGCCCCATATGGTATAACAGCGTAATCTAATAAAGCCGAATATTTAATGGGGGTTACTTACCTGGACCTAACAAAATTAAAATTAAATTAGCTTTGTGTGGGCAATACCTCTTTTAAAATTAATTTTAGAAGCAATCTGCGAATTGCCATGGAATTAGCCCGTAATACGAATTCTTACTGTCTTATCATTTAATCCGTAGACCCCTAACGTACCTCGGCGAACATACAGGGAAAGTTTCTAGGATTTACATCCTAAATAGTCTAATATAATTACCAACGTATCCATTTAACAAGATATAAATTTATGCACTGTACTTTTTCAAGTAAGGGTCTGACTATAAGTTCTTCGCATTTAAACAAGGGGGTGTGGCTAAGCCGTGAGGGTTGACGCCCTCTTAACCACCATCACCATTTTTGTCGATGACTG
The DNA here is from genome assembly GCA_020975735.1 of Ophiocordyceps xuefengensis. Classification (NCBI taxonomy): domain Eukaryota; kingdom Fungi; phylum Ascomycota; class Sordariomycetes; order Hypocreales; family Ophiocordycipitaceae; genus Ophiocordyceps; species Ophiocordyceps xuefengensis. The sequence continues at coordinate 4,138 of JACYFI010000192.1, forward strand.
CCACCTAAACTAGCACTTGGCGCGATTGCCTATTCCTTCGTGCTATCTATTTGATTTTACGTTTACCTGAGTCATTACCTGGAAGCCATGTTTAGTTAACCTGCAATACATTTTTAGTATAAAAATAGCTTTAGGCGGTCTCGCAACTTTGATGTGTTTAGGCCAAAATGTTCCACTTTGTGCTATAGGCCGAGTTAAAGTAAGTCTTACACCTTACTTTAAAACTTTGGTTTATGGACGGCTGCTGATAAAGATTAAATCCTTTATACTCTTTCTTTTAATAAGCGGAAAATGCGGTGCCCTCTAACATATTTTACTAATTGTTTTTAGAACTTGAATTTATAAATTCTTAGGGTCTTCCTTATTATAAGCCTGAATAGGTTTACTTTAGTTATAAATATTAATATTATAATTAACCTTTGTTATATAACCAATACTCCTATTAACTGCTGTTGCTTTCGCGGGCCATTTATTAAATAATTAGTTTCTTTTTCTTAGCGCAGCGTCAAGCTTACGTTTGGTTAAATTATGGCTGAAATATTAATACTAAGTTGTTCCCAAGCTTTTCTATATTAGCTACTCATATTATTCCAAAGGCTAATTTAAATGAAGATCAGGTAATCTACAATAAAATAGTTAGCAATACTTATTAGGTAGTATACCTAGTAAATGGATCGTGTGAGTAACCTAAAGTTGAAAGCTTATAAAATCGTACTTCTACCAATATTAGATTTCTTTAATGAATATATTCCTTTAATTTTTCTATTTCTAAAGGTCTAATTCATAACTAAAAATTGATAATTACTCTTTAATACCTCCTTTAAATTCATTTATTCTAGGTTGATATAGTTTTAATTCTATGTTTATCATAAGATTTACGCTATTTTACCTTTGATTTGTATATATTTTTTTTAACTAAAAGTGCCATCCATCTTATATTTTTTATAAAGTTGCTACCTTTTTAGGCTATAGTTAGATCCTACATTTTCTGAGCCCTGCCTCGCTAAACTATGGTTTTTTTCTGAAAATGGTTCATATAAGATTCTAGTCTTATTTAGGCTGAAAAAACAAGTAATTTTTATAGGAGTCTCCGCAGCTCTTTATGGGTATTTTCAAATAACATTTAGAAAGTTTCTCTAGGCTAACACTTAAGTAATAAGATAACTCATTACATACTACTGACTTGTCCATACCAACTTAAAGTACTTAGGTGACCACAACATATTCCGGCGAGATAAATATTATAGCCTTTTAGCAGGCAGTAAAACAATTGATTCTAGTTGTCTAAGTTTAGTATTTCATATAAAAAATCATTAAATTTGAACATAATTTAGATTTACTTTTTAAATTAGTATTAATCAAGCGGTAAGTAATTTTGCTGCAAAGGGTAAGAATTTTATATCCTTTCTTTCATGGCATATTTAGATGCACAATTTCTTAAACCACCAGAAAATTCGAATTTTAACTCAACCGATAGTTTTTTGGTACTATTTTATTTGTAAAAAAAAATCTAAACGCATGAGAAATCTCTATCGTTAAAATTAACATTGACATGGCTTTTCAAATCCTTGAGGTCTCTAGACCCGAAGGGCCACGAAATCTTAGCTCAGACCCTTTTACTTGATTTCTGTCAGCAAAAAAAAATATTGGATTATTTTTTTTAAATAAAACATATCAAATATACCCATTTACCCTCCTCCCCTTTCTAAACCCAGAAAATATCGATTAAGAAGGCTAGTTTAAATATAAAATCTTTACATACAATTATTACAATTTAAACCTTAAAAGGATAGCTTAGCGCACAAGAGGGGCTTTTTTATAATTTAAAGCTTTAAATAGTTTTCATTATAAACTAGGAGCTAATGTTATAATATTTAAGAAAAAATGTCTATTATATTGTTGACCCTATCAGGTAATTAGGAACCATTAATCCTTTTTGCGATACTAGTCCATTAGGTTTTTCTTTCAAGCATAAGTTACATTATGCCTACTACAAGTAAAAGCATGGCAAACATTAAAACAAAACTAAATCTTCAAAAATTGAAATTAAAGATTGCAGGTAAATTTTCAGTTTTGTGTGGTGTGAGGCAAGTAATTTTTTTATATAAAGTTTAATATACATCGCCTAAAGTCAAAAAAATAAATTGGGGCGCTCACTTCTGTGCTGAGGGGGCTCCATCAAAAAGAAATATAGACACTTGCATTTCTATGCATACATAAGTAGGCACAAAAAACAAAGTATATAAAAGAGTACATGTGGTAGTATACTCTTATGACTAGGTTGGACATATTAACTTTAAATATAACCTTAGAGGAGCTGGTTTGGCATATCCCTTCTTGGTGAATGGGGGTTCATGCCAGCCCCACGAAAATAGCCATAAAATTTATAAAATAATAGACTATTTTAATATTTAGTAGCGCACCTTGCTGCCAATAGCAATAACTGGGATGACGAAGCTCAGGGCTATAGCAAAGCTGTATTCCTTAGCCTTTTCTTACACCTAGGCAAAGGGGGCGCTACTTCATCTCGAATCAATAAGATCGAAATATTAGAAGTATTAATACTTCTGTCAATTTGAGCTAATGAAAACTAAAAAATCTGTATAATCTACAAGCCAATTATGGGTCTAACCATGCTATTTCTATTATCAGAGCGATTATAAAATTCAACTTTTAAGTAAAAAGGCTTGCTAGCTTTGCCGCATTTATTGTTCAGTAAGAAAAGGACCGATACTACAAGCTAAGTCTATAATTATATTACTTTTGTAAAGGTAATACTTAGCTAAGATTTGCCGTGAGGGGTTAGGGTTGGGCTTGTTAATCCTCATTTAAAACACTGTAAAACTGTTTAATTTAGCTTGTACGTATATCTTGTAAAATAGAACCCTGCGTGTTAATCCAAGATTTCTTAAACCCTAGTTATTTTTAAACCTTCTACAATCTGTTGCAACAATGGTATAAGGAATGATACCAGCGGCCACTACACCTTACAATGATCTACACTATATGAAATTTCATCCGGAAATGCTGCAGGTATATGTCGTCCCTCTAATTCCTTCTATAGGCTTAAACTTGTAGCATTTTTATCTTATTATCGAAATAACACACATGTGCAATGTTCACTGCAAAGAAGTATTATGACAAAAGGGGTAGTAAGCACTTTCTTTTTTACATATTAGAATAAAAAAGTAGTTTATCTGTTAGATACGTTTATCTTGTTTATCTATATATTTTTTTTAAATAAGGCTTAATACGTCTATATGTAAAATCTTCCGGAAAAGTATATACACCCCGCTAGGGCACTTCTTTAAAAACTGCCTATCAACTATTGTAAAACAGTAAACCCTTTTTCTTAATTTAGCTAGATTTCATCAGTACTTAAGTTATTTACTGGTACTGGTATCTCAAACCTGTCTCTATCTTGTATTCAATATGTCATAATTCCTTGAGATTTTTTCCTTATTAAACAGGGATAGAATGGCCTTTTAGTTTTCTTTAGATTTATTTTCTCAAATTGTAGCAGCGACTTTTGGCGAAAAATTTTTTTAATTTATTCTTGTACGGCAGCTTTTTCATAGCCACATAAAAAAAATAGAAAATAAAGTTCCCCTGTAGAGGCTTATATTAGTATTTACAGAACAAAAAGGTTTACTTTCGAACTCAGAATATAAGTCTTTTAACTCTTTTGAGGAAGTCGTTAAATCCCATACAGTATCCCTGCGCCATGTTTAAATTTATAAACAGGTTTATATAAAATTAAATATTATTGTTGTTTTATTACAAGATAAATTTCTGCCTTTAACTAGATGTAAACCTCTATTAATCCATAACCATATAAAAATAATGTGCCATTGCTGGGCTAACAAGAAAATGTTAAGCTTGCGCTCAATATTCAATATAGAATTTAGATTTTAACTATTATCGCTAACTAAGAAAAAGGAAAAGTTTTTTAAGTGGATATTAGCTGAAAATAATACCGTAGCCTACGTATTACTTAACGCTATTATTTATAAGATAAATACACACCCTTTATGTCTATATCGAGCTTCGTCTATAATAGTCTTCTCTATAAAAAGTTGTAATTAGAGATGAGTATTTCATAATTAAGTAGTCCAATATTGTACTGAACATAAAATTGGGTTGTTTATTTGAACAGGTAATTAAAATTATTATTAATTATTACTGTTTTTTTTGATAATTTTTCTAGCTATGCCTATAAAAAGGAAGACACAATTAATATGCTCTAAAAACAATCGTTCATCATTTATTTGGATTATGCCGGAAAGTCAATATAGTATTTGTTTTTGAAGTTAAATGGGTGCCAAGGCCAGGATATTTGTAGAATATTTTTCCGTGCCGAAGCTGATTCCACTCTGTATGAAGCAACTCACTAAAACGTCTATATATTTTATATTTTAAACCTAAATGTTAATAGGGAATTAAAAGTAACAATGATGATTAACAGTAGTCACTTATGTTATTAGGACCTATTTCTTTAACTATTTAAGTTAAACAAAACCGGATAGTCTCTAGGTCCTCTTAAAAAAAAATTATGAGGATTGTGCCCATATTTATCTTGCTAGATTTCTGCTAAATGTTCTTATCATACTCTAATTTAAAATACCGGTTTCTAGTATATAGTGTTTGTTTAAATTTCATCATGCACTAGGAAAAAGGGCTCTACTGTTGACCTAAAAGAAGTGTTGAGGGAAAAATAATAAAAGATTAAAACCTATAAAATAAAAGTCAAATCGTGGTCTTAGCAAGGAATAAGAATCATAAATTTAGCCTAACATTTGGAATCAGGGAATATTCAACTCCTGGCAGCTTGTAAATAGCCTCCCATACTTAAAAACGTAGTTGGACAATGGCAAAGTATGATTTAAATGGTACCGTTAGAAATTATATAGTATCGAAAATTATACTTTTTGAAGTTGCGCTTTCCATGCTGTAGGTCAAAACATATAAGCACCCCTAAAGGTGCAAAGAGGGGATATTGGCAGCAGCTGTCTTAAGTTCTTCTACAAATTTTTTGTTATTAACCTCCTCCTGGGGTATGTTATTTACTAATGTAGTGGGGAATGACCACACCAGTAAAAATGTACTTGGTATTTTAATACTTTTTTTTGCTTTATTATTCTACTAGTTAATGAATTTTAATTTATTATCTCCCAGTGGATTCTGAATCATTTGAAAGTTTCTCAAAATTCTAATAATCTACTATTTGACTTCATAGCATGTAACGTATGTTACAACCTACCAAAGCCCAGAGAATTCTAAGTTAATTCATTTTAACTTGATATAGAACTTTAAGTTTACATAACAAGTTAAATTAGTTTAACCTCTGCACAAGCACATACTCAAAACCATCTCATATCTTTTGGGAATATTGAAAATCGTGTAAAGGATTTGTATACTTTTAAGGAGAAAAAATATAGAATGTATCATCTTGAAGGAATAAAATTTTTAGACACTTACTGTTTTAACCCGGAATAGGAACCCCTTTCGGTAAACCCTCATCGGGTCCGGTTACCTTTCCAAAACTGTCTTTCTAATTCTCTCGCGATCAAAATGACTTTTAAAATTAAGTAGCCCTGGACGGCAAGCTAGAGAATACGCCACCGTATCTAAGACACATAATTTGTCTTTTGATAAGTTATCAAACGTCTTTTTGTGAACTGCACAGAATAGGCTGGCCCGTTACACCCTGTAACCGCTTCTAATAGGGATTACCATAAAAGCTTTTAAGATATAAGAGGTCTACTTAAAGGGTTGTAGCTCTTCATAATAAAAATATATTTTTTTTTGCTTGGATTAGCGCTGGAAAAACTTATACCCCCCTTATTATTTTCTATCCAACGCGTTTCCTATCCCCATATTCTCAGGATAAGGGATAACTACATATTTTTTAGAGCTTAAGGCTAGAATTTTTTTTAAGTACCTTTGATTGATTTAAGATTAAAAATTAAAATTTTTTTTAGTTTACTTCTATATAAATCTTTTTTCAAGAATATTTAGATTAACAGGGAAAATTTAATCCTCTACCTTTTGTTATATTATTTATGCTTTGTTTAATTTTTTTCCTGATTCTTGTAAGCTTGGATTTCCACAAACTCTACTTTGATTCTTATGATATTTTAAAGATGAAATATTGTCTTTTTTATTAATATTATGGTGTGTCTTTTTCAGCTAAAGGCTAATGACTTTGGTGCCTGCGAAAGGCTCAGAACAATCAATATTTTAGAATCATCTAGATGAAAAATTATCAAGTTGGTAATTAGCTAATGTTTTTTCATCTCATGTAAAGCTTTTTTTTTTATCTCTTTAAGTCTTGTGTC
>JACYFI010000193.1:0-11876 GCA_020975735.1 Ophiocordyceps xuefengensis
TTTATCTTTAATTTACTATGAATAAATATAATCAATTTACCACAACTACACTTGTTAGTACAAGAGCGCAAGCTCTTAAATAATACAAGATAAATGGACATCCATGGTAGTAGCTAATTCCTCCGCTTACATTGAAACTAGATACGTTTAATATATTTTCTATTATCGTAATGGATCTCATTTGAATTCTGTAGCAAAGAAATATTAAAACCATATGTAAAAGTAACATGATTATTGAAATGGATGGTGTGTTTTTAAGAGAATTGTATTAGGAGTAAACAAACGGACTTTGAGACATAATAAAAATATTTGATATCTAAGGAAAGGTAATTATTCAACACATTAAAACTTGTTTTTACCATTATACAAGAATACTAACATGTTATGTACCATAGAGGAAGGAAGCCTTACACACATTGGAGCCATTAAGAATTTATGACTCTCTGCTAACTATTGTATACTATTTATTTGGAATTAATGTAAGTTTATAAAATTAAAAATCTTAGAAGTTAAAAGTTGATATCTACATTAACGCCGATAAGCTAATTATTACAATAATAGATATGACTGAAATTTAGGGGAACAGGACTTGTTTTAGGTATACCAATTATTTAAGATATCGTGTTGGTTCAAGCGTTCCAAATTATCTAATAAACAGAAATTTGATTTTTTTTATTATCGTAAGTTATCAAAATAAAAGTGAAGGGTTGCATACTTATTCCATGTTTGACTAAGGAATAAAAAAGCGCAGACCAAAAAGTTTTTATGACTAATGGTAAGCTGCCTGATATAATTGATCTATTAATGGGACTCTGCAGGGTTTTCAGTGCGCATGGTTGTTTGTTCTTTTTTTTGGTATAGTAAACTTATGTTAAAAAACAGAGGGGCAAGGGCACGCACTAAAAGTGTTGGTTTCCAGGGTTTTTTCTAATAAATTAGAATTATATCAACTCAAACTCAAATGAATGAAGGGTATAACGGATAAATAGTTAACCCATTTAAATTGTTATGGAATCCTCTTTCAGAAAAGCCAGTAGGTTTTAGATAATCTGGCCTTGTAAAGGGTATTTGTTAACTACCTTAATTCCTTTTTATTTAAAAATTTCATTCAAAGGGATGCATACCCTTCGTCGAGAAGCTCTTCTTGTTTTAATACAGTGATTTATTGATAGTTAAAAACTCACTCTTTTTTGTGCTTACTTCAATTTTTTACTTGCGTTAGCTGACGAAGTTATGCGCACAAAAAATCAAGCCATAATGCGGACATAATTTGTTATAAAGCTGTTTTCGTTTTATAGCGCATAGCATAGCTTGCGCTATCGCACACCATAAAAATACTTAGGCTTTCGTATTAGAAAGTGTTTCAAGAAAACCTTAAATAATTTCTCGTTGGTCTAATAAGCTAAATGACATAAATTTTTGGTGTTTAGGTATTGGGTTCCTCGAATCACCTCGAGATAAATTTTTGCGTGGCTTAAGCCAAGCTAGCCCCTTATTTAGAACTCGGGTGTCTAGACACTTACGATAATATCGTAGATTTTGTTCTATAATCACCTTTAATACATAGAGGTTAGTGTCTCTATTAGAATTATAAAGTATAACAAATGAGGGGCTTAGGCCCACGTAAATTATAATACCTGTAGTATTTACACTTAAACGTAGAAAACAGTAAATCTAAAATTTATTTATAAAAGAGAAAATTTGCTTGATGGGCGGCAGCCGGCTGCCGGCAATTAAGGGGAAGAATATATATTAAACTATATGGTAGCTTTGCAGATCCAACGGATAAGCAACTAAGCTGGCCTAGTATACATATTAAAGGATAGCTATCACATTGGGTGCATGAAACATTCAACCGAAACTTATTAAAATATTAAAGGATCCTAATGTCCAGCCCAGAAAGACTTTAATAAAACTCAAAAAACCTAAGGTAAAAGGTTTCCTTCATTCTCCTATGCGGAGCACATGGCTGACATAAAATTAACCTTTTAGAGCAACGGCTTTGTAACAGTATAGTAAATAAGATATCATTAAAACGGATACCCTAAAATGCAGCGAGAATAAGAAAGTGAACACCTATTTAATATAATTGTAAGAAATAAAAATTATATTATTTAAAGAGCTGCGCCTACATTTTTCTTCTGGCTAGTTTCACAGTTAGCGTTATTTTTCTGCTTCTTAGAGGCGGTTAGCTTAGCTTAAGCCCACCCTGATTCTTCTGGGGAAAACATGCAACAAAAATTATTAAGAATCAAAAAGTATTATAGTACTTTATTTATTATATTTAGTAAAAATTGAATTACAAATCATCTGAATTATGGGGTGTGATATAAAATATAATTTTATTCATATAGGTAATTGTGCTCACGGTACGAGCAACTACTTGGGTTGGTAGTTGGACTCCTGGTTTCGCAATCCAGTGTTTTTACCGCTTGATGTTCTTTTTAATAAATATAAGATATTAAAATATGAAATAGTATTTAAATTATAGATTAATATTCCAAAATTAATGTATGACTGTGATACGTTCCTGTTTTTTAATTATATAAAAACACAAGGGTAATGGTCATGGTATGGAAAAGGTTGTTTTTGATATAGGGATAGGTAAAAAGCAGACAACCTTATTGTTTAAGATGAAAATGTTAAAGGCATGTTTTGTCTAGCAAGAGATCAAGATTGCTTTCAAAATTAAAAATCTTCTCTTAATGCTGGTTTATAGTTAAATACTACTGTGATTATTTACAACATAAAGTCCAAATAACGTAAAAGATTATATTAAGGTTGGTTGGTTGGTGTACATTACCATGCACAAATTTAATTTACTGCCTTTAATGAGAAAGAAAAACAAAATCATTTTTCTGTGGTTCTGAGCTGGCTGGGTAGGCTTGGCTGGCCTGTGCGAAGCAGCCAGTAAGCACTTTTTTTTTCTTGCCTATCCCCCCACTGTAAGGCGTTAAAACAAAACAATGGAAAAGGTTTGAATTAAAATTCATCGAGCTTTAGTTGCGCTAGCTTGCCTAGCCTAAAACTTCTTTAATTAAAGGGCTTTTAACCCAAGACCAAATTATTTCCCTGTTTTATCTCCGGTTAAAAGACTCTAAAAAGTTTTACCTATATCAGCATAATAGATAACTCCGCTGGTTTTCAGTGACCCTCCACACCCAAAACAGGGAGAATGGATCAAAGTAAGTTGCATTTTTGTAGAATACAATAAGAAACGAGAAGTAAAATTGTTAGGGTGTAGGATAACTTTCAAGAGATGAATGCTTAAGGTCTTAAGATTATTCACCTTATTTATATGTGGTTTTGGGGCTAGCCTTTTATTTTCATGTTTACAAATAATATGGAAAGTGCTTAATCTAAAAGAATTAAAAATTTAATATTAAATGGATCGCCAATTTTGTGTAGCAAGCAGCTACACCGCTTGCATATAAATGAAAAATATGCAAAAGCTCGTGTATTATTAAACCTAGTGAAAATATTTGTTCTTAGCTAAAGCGATTCATAATAAAAATATTATTTTTATTTATGTATGAATCTATTAAGAACACACCCGTACATTTTCCCAAGCTTGGGGTAGTTTTAAAGGGTAAACTCTAATCCTATACTTGGTAATAAGAGTACGATCTCTTCTCTACTCTTACACCTTGTCCTGATTTGGGTGATTATATAATATTTTAATAGAGACCATTTTTCCAGGAGACCTTACTTCACAACATAGCTGATCAGATTGAATTACATGACCAATAAAATATATATAGTTTTCATTTAAATGATTCTTACAAGAATGAAAAGTAAAGATAGCTGTACTCTAATGTGAATGTGTTCTGGGTCGCTTTTAGCAGCACCTCCTCAATTTCTAATGTTTGAAGCTTTATCCTGAATTTATTTATTTCGTTTCATCTTAAGGTGTGACTATGTTTGAACTATGATAGTATAATGCTATCTTTATCATCTTTTGATTTCTAACGCCGATTTGAGAAATCTAGACGTGATTATACGATTTATTAATAGATAGATATAGATTTTAATTTCTTTGATCTCTAAATGATCTAGTCCTCTTTTATACATGTAAATTACTAAAGGGTGAGGTATACACGGGGTGTTTTATTGATAGTTCACAACAATTACCACAAGTTATTTCCATATATCTTAATTTTTGATAAGGTATTATTAATAGTTTGACTTTTAACTAGTCTCTTCCTAGAAAGGTTTGAGTACCTTGTAATATTCATCTCTTAAAAAACTCTGGTTGTATTTACAAATTTGTTTATTATAATTACAAAAAATAATTGATGAAAATGGAACAAAACATCTAAAAATAATAAATACCCTTCTAATATTATTTTGTAATTACAGGATCAATAAATTATTGATGTCTATAATGATTGTTTGTTTCCTATATTTTTCAGCTTATTGAATCTGCAAAGTATGGGATTATATATATTAAGTACCATATATAAAATCAGGAATGTTTTATAATACAGGGGTTTTTTAGATATATTTTTATTTGCGGGGACTTAGTTTCTGCTTTTATTAGTTGCGCCGTTGTACGTATTATTATTTCATGAGTCTAAAAGCGACTTATTATTATCCTACAAACTACGGGCAACAGGATTGTATGAAGGGGGAAGCCCGACATTAGAACTTAGCAAATCTCTGTCAAAAGGTGGGGAAAAAGGAGGAAAATCTTATAAGTTCTAGTAACCCACTCGAGCGCCGAGCCCCGTCTATGAGTAACAGCTAAACTACTGAACCCTATTAACCAGGTATTCTAACAGTAGGGATCATATTCTTAGTAGAATAGGAGATATTGCATTGTAGGAGTGATTGGATATGAAAGCGTTACAATGTGATCAACAGCACCAGGGTACAATAAGAACATATAAAAGTAAGAGAGTTGGGGACTGCTAAGGACGGATAGAACGAATAATATGGAACTAGGGAATTACCTACAGTCCTAAGGACCATGGTAACAGAGGAGCTATTGGTACCATCTAAGGGAAGGGGAACCTCCAGGATTGATAGCCCGTGTGTAGCTACACCACTATCGCTGGAGGTTCCAGTACAGTTTTAACTGCGGTTTTGGGTACACATACAGAAGGATTTGGAACCTTGTAGAAAAAGAACAAAGTTTTGTGTGAAAATAAATTATACAAGAATTTAATCTATATGATAAAGAATTTATATTTACGCAGCTTATCAAAAAACTTCAAAAGTAAGCCAGGCACATACGCCGGGCATAAATACTTACTACGTTTGATGGATGTCAGTAGAAGTTATCAAGTTGAATATTATCAATAGTTGAAAAGATGGTAAACTTTCCCACATTTCCCCCCGGAAGAAGAATTAATATTACCAAAAGCTAACCGGAGGTAAACGTCCCTTGACTAAGCCCTCCTAGAGAACAAACTAGTACAGGATGTATAAGAAATGATATTAGTAAGCTATTTATGAACGACAACTATTCAACTAAAAAGCCCGTCCATGGGTTTTAGACTACAGAAAGCGCGACCCCGCATTAAAAAAATGGTTAAGCACAAAATTCGTTAGTTGGCCAAATGATTATAAAGGGACATTACACTTAAATGTTTCTGACGAAAATAGATCATAACAAACCTGATGGATTCTTTTGAACGAAAGAATTAGAAGAAACCAAAGGATTTTTGATTTAATTCGTAAAGCGTTTGAAAGCGTTGGGTACATGGAATTTGCATCCTTACTGCATACGGTAGGAGGAAAGCACCTCAAGTGTGATAATAAGCCTGACATTTAGCAAATATCTTTCTCATAGAACTCACGGTTTTATCGGTGAACCAAACAGAGAGTATTTCCAGTGGGAATCAAAGCTACTTTTTAACCCTAATCTAATAATCGAATTGGTCCCGTTAAAAAAGGAAAAAGAGCCAATACACCTGAGGGGAAAATTAATTATACATAAAGTTTTACGACTAATCCGTCTAAAGGCTAGATATCGACCTAGAATTTAAAGAAGATGGAATTACATTACGAATATGCACGATGACGGCAATTATGAGTGTTAGAGGATCAAAAGAAGTCTGTCTAAATCTTATGTCCAAGAGATAAAGGTGTCTTGCAAGGACGAGTTAGGGTTATGAGCTTTACGAAAGCTTAAAACCAAAAATAACCAAGCTAAACACAGAACACGCTGAATTCATATCGGGTTTAGAGGGTCAAAAGAAGTATCATGAGGAACTTCTCAGAAGAAGAAAATGTTTTGTAGCAGAAAATAAAACAAAATTATGAGACTTCCTAGCCAGTGACAAAGGTCACAAAAGAATTGTAAGCAAGTTTGCTTATAAAAAAAAAGGTAGACCCCATTAACCCAAAAATTTATCTAAATTGCACAGAACTAAAGATGCTATATTGTCTACTATAAATTACAGACTATAGGAAAGGTATATTACAATACTGCGTTTTCGCAGATAAAAATTTCTAAAGCACTATTCAAGCAAAGTACACTATAATACATTGAAGAAGTCTTTGCGAGACTACCTAGCACCAAATTCGAAATCTGGACTCAACAAATGTATTTCAACTTATGAGTAAAAAATCTTTAGGGGCAAGAAAGATCGTGGTTCCGGTAAAAACTGTACTAGTATTAAACACTGCGCCTTTCAATATAAAAAGTGTGGGATGAATATAAATTAAAATATCAATGCCCCGGAAGTATAATCAAAGCTTCTTTGGAAGGTATATATTATGTGTTCCTTGTGACTCCGACTACAGGGGTGAGATGCATCACGTTCGTATTGGAATGAGGGACCCTTTAATCCCCTGAAAGTCTATACGAATAGATAAAATTATGGCTCGAAAGATATCGAAAGCAAATTTCACATTCATTGTAGAAGAGTGCCCACCATGAAACATCATAGTCTAAAACATCTCACAACGAATTTAAAAAAAAAAACTTAGGGCCAATCTGGGAGGCCGTCATGCATGTGGAAAGCTCATCGACGGTTTGCGGGAAAGGGGGTGGAGTGATTGGAATAGGAGCTAACTTTCCAGTTCATTTATTAAGGGCCAGTTTATTATATGCCGATTAGGGAAGTACTGTCTCCTAGATAATTTATATATGATAACTTGTATTAATATATAAGCTATACCCCAGATTTTGAAAATAAAACCTTACTATATAAAATTCTCTTTTAGTAGTAATTTACTAAGATTTATATGTTGAAAGTAAGTGCATGCACCAATTTTGCATTTTTGATCTCCAAAACAAGGGACCTGGGAATCCTTTATCAACAAACGTGTGGGAGTAAATTTACGAAATTCCGGAACCCCCTAAAGGTTTCTGTACTAAGCCAAATATGATGAAATATATTGAGTGGTCTAACCTAAATTACTCAGGATAGAATAAGCCAGAACAGAATGAGTAAAAACGAAATGGGGCCAAACGCGGAATCTTAAGTAGTAGTAACAATTCGACCAAGAGTATTATTTTAAAGATGCAACGAGCAAAGGTAGTCTGATTGTGTTTAATTACCGCGTTTAAGTAACTCTCTGGGCATCGAAAGAAGTATATCAAGTTAAAAATTCCTCTCCTAACCAAATTATCAAAGAAACCTTATTTTACTTGTCTAACTTAGACAATAGCAAACTTACTTTTAGACCCCTTATTTAATACAGGTTCTCTATGCAGAAGGATGGCTTTTCTTGTTTAAATTTCGTAATGACCAACAAAACTAGTAGGGTTGACAATCGAGGTTAATTTCTAAATTATCTTCATGCTCTAACGAGACCAGATATTTAAACCTAATTAAAGCCTATTTTGGAGCAGGAGAACTAGGTAAGAAAGAAATGGGTTGTTGTTTATTTTAACAATAGGTTCTTTAGATAATTATAAACAAAATGTAAATACCTCATTTGATAAATATCCTCTAAAAAACTCAGAAATATTCTGATGTTATTTATTATTTAAAAAAGTAGTCGTTATGATGCCAGCCAGGGGAACTTTAAGAGCTGAAGATTTGCATAAAAATAATTATATTAGGAGGCTTCATTAAATAAAAGGATTACTGCCTTTACTCTTTAGAGGCTTTTCCTGATATTTCTTTGACAGACCATTATTACCACTTTGGAGTTTCAAATTAGACCTCCATGGGTAGCTGGTTTTTACAAGTGGTGGATGGTTGTTTTTTAAAAATTAGCGACTGGGGAATCAAAATTACATAAAACAGGAGTCGTGTAGTATTACATTTTTGTATAAAACCTCAACATATAGAGATGAAAATTACTATTGGAAAAGTTTTAGAAGATTTTCCTTGGGTGGTGGTCAACTTATTCGTATAAAGATTTAACTGAAGTTTAGAATGTCATATTGCAAAATAATTTATGAAAAGATTTTACCTTTTTTCAAATAAATTCCGTTTGTTTTGTGTTCAAATCTAGGATTTTGAGATTGGAGCTAAAGAGCAAGAAATTGGGCTAACAAACAGAAAATCATTTAACTAACCAGAGGTTTCCGATCAGAATTCGTTCAAAATAGAACGAGGAATGAATAAAAAGGGTAGATATCTACAAAGATAAACTAACCTCTTAGAGTAATTATGATTTATCAAAGTTGTTAATTTTTTCTTTAATTGGACGATAAATTCAACCGACCATCAAATATGGTACAGTATTGGAGCATAACCTACTATGTTACAACAATTTTGTAGCTTTAATAAGCTGCAATTTCTATATTGTTTTATGTTGCAATTAGTTATTATACGGGTCAGGTGTCTCATTACAGTGAAATGAGTTTAGACCTTCATATTTAATGAAGTTTCTTTATTCCTTACATAATAAGGACACAGTAGTAGGTTTTTAACTCAATTAGAACAAAAAGATTATTTGCTGTATAGTAACAATAAGCCATGGTACGGTTTATTTATTAGCTTTAAGGTTATTCTAGGTATTGAGTCAACTCAAGCATTATCAATTATTTTATTTAATACGAAACGATTAGTATTTAAATGCCATTTTCCATTACAGTAGCAATAGGTTTCTTCTTTATATTGCTTATACTAGGTGAAAAAATAAAGAACTGATGAATTTATGGG
This sequence comes from Ophiocordyceps xuefengensis, assembly GCA_020975735.1. NCBI lineage: Eukaryota > Fungi > Ascomycota > Sordariomycetes > Hypocreales > Ophiocordycipitaceae > Ophiocordyceps > Ophiocordyceps xuefengensis. Next base: position 9,069 of record JACYFI010000193.1, read on the forward strand.
ATAAACTAATTCCTTCTTCCAATTAGTAAATCAATAAAGGTTTTTTTTTTATATTAAATCCTGTTTTTAGCTTAGTTTGCACTCATATTTTTTATTGTAGGGTACTCCCTTTTAAATAGGATTCTTTGGTAAAACAATGGTATTTTAAGTGCCACTATAGATAAGAGGTTTAAATATTCTAGCTTCTAATCGACTTTTAACTTAGTGTTATGGTGCTTGGTGGTACTATTTAAGTATGGTAAAAGAATGTTTTTTCAGCTTTTACGGACTAAAAATTAAAAACTTCTATTAGAAAATGTTACATAAAAGGTGGCTGTCACTAGATAGAGGTAAGGTTACTCGGGCTATTTCGAATAAAAACAATTCTTAGGCTTGGACACCGGCACGCACAAAAACTTTAAATTTTTAAAAATAAAACTATGCTATTATCAAGGTCCTATTATCTTTTGTTTATATCCTGTATGAACATTACCAAATCCTGATTATTTTTATTTATTAATAAATGAATTTGGCTAAGCATGGTACCCATATGGTACAAATCCTTTTTAATGGTTAATTGAGTAAGTACGTCACTTTTATTTTTATTTGTTGTGTCAATATTAACAATAAATTAATTTTTAGCTTTCTTAATGATTTTTATCATTAGCACACATAACCCTTAACCCAAGAGGAAAGTACATCTTTTCGGTGTGGATTCTTAGTTTTAGGAACAAAATAGAACTCAATGTTGGTGTAAAATTCCTTTATTTTTTTTTTGCTTTAGTATATCTTTTATAGATTATGAAATTCTGGGTTAATTTAATCCTTGTTGGTCCAGTGGCTATGAAATGGGGATATATGGTTGAATATAAGTACTTATATTTATTAGGTATTATTACTGCAAGGTTTTAGTTTTGAATTAGTAAAATGCATTATAAAAATAGTAGGAGACAATTCTTTTAATTATGTTTATTAAAACATCAAATAAATTTGTAATACTTTACGGAGAATAAGTCAACTTAAGTTGCTTTCTTCCACACAACTTAATAAGTTCATGCTACAAGGCCACATTATTTTTCTACGCTCAGAAATAAATATGCTAAAAAATCCAATCTATAGGATGGAGGCATGCATACTTCGTCACTCAAGTCGCGTTCATATCTAAAAAATAAACTTTTTAGGGGCAAAGTCAGTGTATAGCATTTCATGTATGAAGAGATTTATCTTAAAAAGGGACCTTCCGTGTACAATCTTCAAAAATAATAGTTGCAGGGGTTGGGCAATCTCAGTTGGTGTATTAGTGAGCAGGAGTAGGAATAGGAGTAGTTTATTTGGGTGTTTAATAATAGGTGTAGCCTAGAAACCCTTCGATTAAAAAAACCAATTTTCTCTTACGCTCAATATTTAGGTATTTGACTTTCTCCAGAAGAACTGCGTTTATTCGCTTTAATGACTGTCATTATTAAATTACTATACGTACTTAATTTTGTTTGGTTTATAAGTAAATGTTTAAAACGCTGATATGGTATAAGGAAGGAGGTAGGTATTGTATACTAAAAAACAAATTCTATTTTAAATTAGAGAATTCTATAGTTTTTACCAAACTATGACAAAGTTAGAAATGCAAATTTATTACTTAAGACGCGCTAGCGCTTGGGTTTATAATTCCCCAAGAATAGCGCAACTCCACAAATGGAAGGGTTTAGTGAGTTTACATGATAACATCATGTATATTTGTGTTATCTTATTTGGTGGTAGGATAATACTTCTAATTTTTTAATAAAAAAATTTCGAGGATGCACTATCTCACACAAGTATTTAACATGGTTGAGTAAAACTGTGCCTATTTCAAAAAAAGTGTGTAAGAAGTTTTTGACACAAACTTTAAATTCTCCGTAGTTTTATACGTTATTTATGTACTTCTGTCAGTTATAACCCTTTACATAAAAATAACCCGCCCGTAAAAATGTATCTAGGAAGCTTTTGACGATAGAAAGATAGTCTTAAAAAGGAGAATTAAAAATAAAATCAGGGTTATATATTGTAACTAATAAGTTTAAACATACTGATATTTATGTAGGTTCAGCTAAGACACTATGCTAAAAGATTTTTCAAAAATTTTAATGTTAAGTTATTCTAAGAAACTCAAGAGATAGTTTGAATAAATTTCAAACTAATTAATATAAATATTGGGTATCTAATCTTTCTGTTACAATATTTAGAATACTGGTGCAGAAGTTTCGAATTTTTGCTTTCTAGATGAACAACCATGACTTTAATAAATTAAATTCCTGAATATAAACATACTAAAGTAGCCTGCAGAAGTCTCCCCTTTGATCATAACACTCGACAAACCTAAAGCCGGAAAGGTATTAGTAGTTTTAAAATGGGAATATATGTAAAGGAAAAATTCAGCTTTAGTTCGCGGTGTACTGCTCAGACAAAAACTAAAATATTAAAGAGTTTAAGAACAAAGTAAAAGGATAAACCCCTTTGATTTGGAAAAAATCATAAATGAATCGATGGTTTGAGGTTAAGAACCACAAAATAGCTTTCTCTAAGGGTACAATATCATTCTGAATCAAACTTAAGTTAAAAATGGTCAGAACACTGGTAATCCGATATACATATTAGAAAAGTGTTAATCTCTGAAAGATTTAAAATTGATAGGTATTTTGTTCGGCTAGAAGAGTTGGTAAATTCTTAGATATAAGTGGTAAGCTCTATTAAATGATTAAAAAACTCAGGGGGGAAAAATCTTTCAGGAGAAATATAAATTTTCAGGTCAAAATCTTAGTTACCAATAACTATAATAAAACTTCACTATAT
>JACYFI010000194.1:0-10448 GCA_020975735.1 Ophiocordyceps xuefengensis
CTACGTAAGCTTTTTAACTTTTTTTTTTCCATTAGGTAGGAACGTTTAGATCTAAGATATTATTAATTCAACACGATATGACACGGTTACAGTTAATTAAAAGAGACATAATAACATTTGTCAAAATAATTTATCTTGGAGACCTTTAGATTTTGGACTTAGCCACTGGCCTAAGCCTAGACCAATGGCCATGCATTTCCACTGGTGAAACTAACCATCGAATTTTTCTCTTTGCATTATGGCTTTCAGGCTGAACGAAAGCAAGCAAGCTAAGCGGCCCGCTGCTGCACAAAAAATAGCAGACTCAAGAATTTTTTATGTCGAAAAAAAATATTTTTCTAGCGATAAAGCCTTGCATAGCATAGCAATACAAAGCGATGAAGAATCCGTCAAACCCTTAATAGCTGCCTTTTGTTTAGTCGGGCCAACAGGGGGGAGCGGTGACCTGTGCCTCTTAGGTTAGGTAACGCTTATTTTTTATAAAGAGCAGAGCACAGGCACCTAAACACGTCCTAATAATATCTTTAATAATAGTGGTAATTCCTTACCCACAGGGGTATACTTATTGGAGTTGTTTAACATTTTAGTAGACGGGTGGCGTTTAAGGCTAGCGGGTTTCTAAGTTCTGCTATTTGCTTGCATAACAAATGACCAGCCTGATATAAGGAATTAGTGCCCAGCCATATAAAAGTTTAATGTATTTCAGTATAACTGCGTACTTTTAGGATATTAACCTCTATATAATAGTAATCTACATAAATTAAATATAAATTTTATGTATTAAATTAACCCCCAAACATATTAAATAAAGCAAGGGTGTTTATAATATAATGCAAATAATAAGGCAGTTATAGACAAGTTCAACCAGTGAGGACATCAACCGGCCTAATCTAATTATAGGAAAAGAGGTCCCGGCATAAAAAAAATACAGAAACCAATAATTAGAGTTTTTGTTATACTCATAAATTAAAACTAAACGAGAAACCCTTTCTACATTAGAACCAGGTCAAAAATTTGTTTGTTTGTAAAAAATATTCTGTGGAGTAGTTTCATCCCTAATATCCCAAATAAATATTGCATGATAAAAACCTTTAAGAATCAAATATATAATTAAAATCGATTTGTATTAAATAACCACCTAAGAAACAAAAATACTATAAAATACACATTAAATACAAAACTAGGTGATTTTCACGGCCAAAAAGAAGCAACGAATTAACAGGCCGCTTAGTTCGGTCAAAATCCCGCTAACCCTAATTCAATCCGTGAGGTGTGATTTCTATTTTCTTTTTGTTCTTATATTGCAAGCGATTTGTTTACCGAAGCAGTTGGCCAACTACAACTCAGCCCCACTTAAATTCTAGGGTTCTAAATTAGTAAACAATTCTGTGTATATAAGCTTAGAAATTTGAAAAGCTTGCGGCCATACTACCTGTCCAACCCTAGTGTATTTTAATATGTTTAGCTAAATTCTACATTGTTTTTAATATTTATAATTAAGTAGTCCACTAGGTTATATATTACTACCCTTAAAAGGGTATTATTCTTTGCCTTTTACTCAATCTTACCTTAGGGTCGATTCGCCGCCTTTTGCTGATATAGATTATTAACTATCCGGGGTTTACTAAAATTTTAATTTATGTATATTTAGTAATGGTTTATTACACTAAATTAGTTGTGAGCACATAGCACTAACATTTTTAAAAAGTATTCTAAATTGTCAATTAAGATATATAACTGAAGTTTCTAGCTCAGTAAATATATTTGTGGCCTAATTCATTCCTATATGGTAAAATACAATCGTATATATAAACTTAAACTTATCTAAACATTCTTTAAAAAAAGCTTTTGTGCGTTGCGTGCGGTGCCGTGCGTGCAGCATTAGAATTATTTTATAAATTTAAGTGCGCATTAGTCTTATATAAAAGTCTTTTGTACTTCAAATATACTGGTTTAACTGTTCACAGTATTTTGATTAAAATAATAAATACCTTCATTTTACCTTTTATAGAACGAGTATGGTGTGGCATTTAATAGATCTTTATCGTAAAAATCTAGACGTTTAAAATCACTGAGGTTTAATAATAGTTGACAAGGGCTTAGAGAGTGGATGTTCAATAATGCTACAGTGATAAGAAATGAAGTACTTCTCGAGCAGTAAAGAGTAAAACTTCTATTACAATGATCACCGCGGTTATAAAAGGGAGTTTATTATACACGTATAAGTTAAAATAAAATAAGGAAAAAAAAATGCGAGATATATCTACTTAGATAGTTTTAAACTATATATATTTTTTACAAATTAAAATAATTATTAAGAGCTGTTGACGCCTCTCTACACTAACGGTTTAAGATATTTTCCTAAATGCTTAGCCCTAAATCCTATAATTATTTTGCTGTTTTTTTTCCACTAGCAAAGCTATGCTAAGCAGGAAAATAGAAATGCACTAAATCTCTTAATTAAATTTGACAATTTAATGTTCAATTAAGGATTAAAAATCGTTTTGGCACTACTATGTATTGTTTTACCATTTATAGTATTAATAAAGACCTCCTTGCCTTTGATAATATTATCTATTATGAAACCATAAAGATTTTCACTATAAATTTGTTGTAATTTAAATGGCATGAACTAATGTCCGGGTATTATTTAATGGGCGCTCAATGTGCCGCTCCGGTTAAATGAATAAAAATCCTTCATAGTAATAGGTGTATTTTATGCTTGTATTTTTTTTTGCGGCCTACTTTCGTCAAGCACGCAAATAAAGAAAAAATTAGTAGTTCCCGAAGTTACAAAAAATTTATAGTCTTATAGCCTACCGGGACTCGTTATAAATTAAGAATCAAGGGCTTGTAAGTAGACATGTATTAGATTGCGTATTAATCTTATACTCTCATATAAGGTTCCGGACTAAATAATTATTGTTTAAATATTATAAATTAAAACGATACCTATAGTCATCTGAACGATTTAACTTTAAATGTTGACTTCCTGCTGATTTTTTTCAGAATAAAAGACATCTCAAGCAATTTGTGACTTTATGAGGACCAAATCGAAATACCTCAGGCTAAATGAAGGAGTCCTTGTTAGTTTCGCTCAGGAACCAATAAAGAATATTTAGTATACCAAATAAAGGTAGAACTAATCATTAACTATTTTTTGAAACTGTCGTCATATTTAAATTATAAACCTATTTGGTTATCAATTATTATGAATTAAAATACTGAACCAAAACTAATTAGATTAGACTAATTAAATTGGGCCCTGTACATTCCTTAAGAACCTAAGAAACGTTTATTACTTTACGACTTCATCCCGTAAAAATATACCATGTAGCTAAGATGTAAACAGCTAGCATAAATAGTATTACCAATTCCAATCACCTAAGATAATTCCAGCCCCATTTGGTATAACAGCTGACAACTAATAAGGAATATATGTTACTACTGGACACTAAAAAAAGATAAAATTAAATTAGCTTGTTGTAGTGGCAACATACTCTTTTTAAAAGATTTAATTTTCTAAGATCTGACGGAAAGCCTTAAATTAAACCTTTAATAGAATTCTTACTCTTTTTATCATTTAGTAGAGCTTTACTACCTCGCGCGGACATAACACACCAAAGGAAATGTTTAGGACTTTCTCCCTTACAATAGTTGGTAATACTTAATTTACGAACTTATGCATTTGAACAGGTATAAAATTTATACGCTGTACTTTTAGCAAGTAGGGTCTGCCTATATCTTAAGCATTAAAACAAAGGGTGGGGTAGCGAAGGCTACGCTCTTACCACCCATCCACCATTTAGTCGATGAACCTGCATACCTAACTCTGCAGTTGCTTGGGGATTGCCTTATTTTCCTTTTCGTGCCATCTACATTTTTTGATTTTACTTCCTCGCATGTCATTCCTGAGGCCATGGTATTAGTTACTGAACATTTAGTTAAAAATAGCTTTAAGGGGTTTCCGCAGATTTGATAGTAGGTGTAGCCAAAGAAGGTTCCACTTCCTGCTAAGGCCCGAAGTATAAGTATTCTTACACCCCGTTTACTTAAAACTTTTTTATATGGCAGTGCTGAAAAAAAATCCCTAATCCTGATTATTACTGTTTTCTTTATAGGGTAAACACGCGTGGCCCCTAAAATATTTACTAAATTGTTTTTTAGGTACCTTACTTTATAAAATTCTTTAAGGGCTTGCTTTATATAAGCATAATAGGGTTAATAATTAGTTAGTAATTATTAAAATTAAATTAACTTTTTTATATAAACATTATATTAACCTGTCTGTGCTTACGCCGGGGCAAGATTAAATAATTTTCCTTTTTTTAGCGCAGCGAATTACGTTTGTTAATTCATTGGCTAAATCATTAATCACTATTTTCCAACCTTTATATCTTGCTAGCTTGTATCAAGTTATATAATATAAGTCAGAATTGCACATTTAAAAATAGTTTAGCAAACTTTGGTATGTCTACTAGTAAATGGATCTCAGTAACTAAAGTTGAAACATTATAAAAATTCATACCTCTACCAATGTTAAATTTTTCTTAAATGGAATATTTTTTCCTTAATTTTTCGTATTTCTAAAGTCAATTCATAAGTAAATTATATAGATTACCCTTAAATACGCATCTTTAGAATTATTTTATCTCTAGGTGATTGTGTATAATTCGTGTGTTTATTTGAAAGAAATTTAGCTATAGTAACTTTAGATTTTATGTAATATATTTTTAACTATAGTATCCAGCACTTATATTTTATATATTCATACCTTTTTTAGCTATAGTACGATCTAATTCTAGCTAGCACCATCGCTTACTAGTTTTTTCCTGAAGCCTTCATGAAAATTCTTTGCTCTTAATTTAGTTAAAAAACAAGTAGATTTTTTCAGGAAGTCGCAGCTCTTATGTATTTAAATAAGCAATTTTTAAAGTATTTCTACAGCTACAACCTAAGTTAGATCAGATAATCATTATACTACGGATTAGTCATTACAAGTGTAAGGTATTTAAGTTGTCCCATTTAACATTAATCGCGAGATAAATATAATACCTTTAGAGGCAGCCGTAATAAAATTTGATTCTAGTTGTCTAAGTTTAATGGATTTCATAAAATACATCTAATTTGATTATCATTTCAATTACTTTTAAAATTCAAAATAGATATGAATAAGGTTTAAGTATTTTTGTCTGCACAAGCGTAAAGTCTTATCTTTTCCTTTCTGCATATTTAAGGCTGCAATTTCTAACACAGAAAAGTTTCGATTTTATCTAGAACCGTATAGTTTTTGTTCTTTATTTTTGTAAAAAAAATCTAAACGGCAGAAAAACTTATCGTTCAAATAAACTGGTAAATTTGGCTTTTTTTAAATCCTCGACGTATCCTGGACCCCGAGGGCCTAGGAAAATCTTTAAGCTACAACTTTTTTCTTGCTTCTGACACGCACAAAAAATCTTTAGACTTATTTTTTTTAAGTAAGACATAAATATTATCCATTTTTAACCTCCCCCCTTTTAATCCCCTAAAATATGTGTTAAGACAAGTTTAGAATTAAAAAATCCTTTACCATACACATTTAGATTACTTTACTTTCAAAGGATAGCTTGCGACAAAAGGGGCTTTTTTATATAAAGCTTAATACTTTATATAAACTGATGAGCTTGGATAAAATATTAAAAAAAAGTCTAGGTTATTTTGAACCACCTACAGATTTAGGACTAATCTTTCTTTTGCATACTAGCATAGATTTTTCTTTCAGCTTACAGTACATTATCTAACTAACCAGGTAAAGCTTGGGCCAACATTAACACTTAAATTTTCAATAATTGAAATAAGTAGTTTGTTAGGATAAATTCATTTTATGGTTGTGGTGTCGGAGCCAAGTAATTTTCTTATTATAAAAGTATATAATACATCGCTTAATTTTAAAAATAAATATAGGAGGCGCAGCTTCTTGTGAGGGCTCCATCGAAAAAAAAAATGATAAACTCCTTGCATTTTTCTAATTGCATTACCTTATACACCTAAAAACGTCTAAAAAGTACTGGTTGTAGCCTTAATAATTATACTTAGTTGGGCATATTAAACTTTAGATAATTTCGAGGGCAGGTTGGCATATTCTGTGTGAAAGGTATGCTGCAGGCCACGAAAAATAGTCCTATATAATATAAAAAAAATTAATGGACTATTTTATTATAGATACGCGCAGCCTATGCCTTGGCAATACAGATTACTGGTATACGCAAGCTAGCGCCTATAGCAATTAGCCAGTATTCCTAGGCTTTTGCTAACAACTGCACAGGGGCGCGCTAGCCTCATCTCAGATCGGATCATTCTTATATTAGAAGTAATTAATAACTCTTGGCCCATTGAGCTACATGGAACTCAAAAATTCCTTATTCCTAACAAGCAGCTATGGTCTAACCGCTATTCACGATCAGATAGCAATTATAATAATTCAACTTTTAAGTAAAAGCCTCTGGCACAAGTTGCGTAGTGTTTGTTCAATAGAACAGGGGATGATATACAAAGCTAAGTCTATTATTATTTTCTAATTTTGTAAAAGGTAAACTTACAAGGCGTGAGGTTTAGGTGGGGCCTTGTTATCTATTCTAAACTACGTCTGTAACTCCTGTTTAAGTTAGCTTGTAGTATATCTGTATAGACCTGGTGTTAATCAATGGTTCTACTGCTACTTATACCTTCACTAATTGAAGTTTGGCTAAAAATAATGTTTAAAAATATCAAGCGGCCAGTACAACTTACAAGGATCCGTACTCTACTATAAATATCATCCGAAAAATGCGCATCAGGCATTAGGTTTCCTATCCTTCAGGGCATACCTTGGTATGCATTTTATATCTTTTTCTAAATTAAACCCGTCTGTGCTGTTAGTCAACTGCAGAGATTTAGAAAAAGGGTAGGTACACCCTTCTTTTTTACAATTTAGACTATAAAAGTATTTATTACTTTTAATTATAGTGTTATCTGTATCATTATCATATTTTTTTTTAATCAGTTTATAGCGTCTGAGAATGTAAATCTTTTAACATAGCATACCACACTCCACATTAGCCACCTTCTAAATAAATTGCCTATCACTTATTGTAAGCATGTAAACCCCATTCTTCTTAATTTAGTAGATTTTTCAGGCTTAGTTTTACTGGTAATAGGATTTATTCAAACCTTTCTAATCCTTAGCGATATGTGGCAATAAAATTCTATGATTTTCATTATTACAAACATGAATTAGAATGGCCTAGTTGCTTTAGTTTTATTTCTCTAAATACAGGACTTTGTTGCCGGAAAAATCTTTTTTTATTCTTGCTAACGGCGCAGGGCTATTTTCATAGCATAAAAATCAGAAAATTAAAGTACCTAGTTCGAATCTTAGTATTTTACAGAAAAAGGTGTACTTTTAGCCGGAATTCCAGAGTAATAAGTCTTTTTAAGAACTCTTTCGGAGTCTTTCTTAAATCCATCTAGATCCGCGCCAGGGTTTACAATTTCAATAACAGGTTTATATAAAATCTCAATATATTGGTTTGCTTTATCACAGATAAAATAGTTCTTGCTTTATATGTGTCCTTTATTACCATAACCTTAAATGAAAATAATGAGCTTGCTCGTATGTAACGAAGACAAAATGATTTGGAGCTTGCGCCATTCATACTTCAAAACTAGAATTTAGATATATAACTGATTATCGGGCTTAAACAAAAAGAAGTATTAAGTTACTATTAGCCTAAATCAATAACGTTTACCTACGTTAATTAACGTTACCGCTTATTTTATATAAGAAATATACCACCGTTACTTTTATATCGAGGCTTCGCTCAATATAGTTTTCCATAACAAGATGGATTAAATTGAGATGGTTTTTCAAATTAACAAGTCCAAATTTATACCTGATACAATACATTTGGTGTTTTTAAGCGTGTTTAACAGTAATTAAATTAATTTTATTACCTGTTTTTGTGCATTATTTTTCTAGCTATGCCTACAAGGGCAAGAAAAATAAGCTCCATAAAACAATCGGTCATCATTATTTGGATCTTTCCCGGAGTCAAGAGTAAATTTAAGTTTTTGTAGTTAAAATGGGGTGCAAGGCCGGATGATTTTGTTATACGATTATTTTTCGGTGCGCAAGTATCCACTCTTTAATGAAGCCATCACTAACGTCATATTATTATTATTTCTATAACGAAATGACTAATAGGGTTGAATAAAGTTAACAAGATTGATTTAACTTGTTCACTATGTATAGGACTATCCCTTGTTACCTATTTAAGTTACAACACGTAATTAGTCTCTGAGGAGATCCCTACCATTAATAAAATGATGAGCCTGTGCCCCATATTTATGTACGGTTTCCTCTAATTGTTCTATTATATGCTTATTTAATAGGAGTTGTCTGCATATAGTGTTAGTTAAAATTTCAACATATCACTATGAAAAAAAAGGCTACTTGACCTAAAAAAAAGTGTTGAGGGAAATGTAAGATTAACACCTTAATAAGTAAAAAGTCGCCAAAACTTGTGTCTTAAGTAAGATTAGGACTCAAATTAGCCTAACATTTTAGAATTCAGGAAATATTCACCCGTGCAAAACATTGCAAATACGGTCCCAATACTTAAACGTAATGGAAAAATGGCAAAAAGTATATTTAAAGGATAACATTTAAATTATTTTAATGTACAAAATTAACCTTTGAGTCTGCGCTATCCACTGAACTGTAGGGTCAAACCATATAACGCCACCCCCTAAGGGTGCTAGAGGATATGGCTGCAGGCTTTTTCTATATTTCTCCTAACAGCTTTCTGTAACTCCCCTGGGGAAATCTTCTAATGTAAGAGGGATAACCCCACCGTAAAATGGTATCCTTGGTTTTTTAATACTTTTTTTTTGCTTATTTTCTACGACTTTATGATTTAATTTATGTATTTTTCAGGGTTTATTATAATTGTTCTTACAGATTTTATGCTACTTTTATTCATAGCACGTTGTTGTTACACCTACCAGCCACCTAGAAATTTACAGTTAATTTAATTCAACTGTGATTTTTATATAACTATTAGTTTAACATAACCAGTAAAAATAGATTTAACCTCTAGCACAAAAGACAAATACTAATCCCATCTCTATTTAATATGAAACTTAAAGGGTCATTGTATGACCTTTAAAAGGAGAAAAATATAGTAGGGTACAATTGAAGATAAATATTAGACAAAACCTATCTTTAAACCCAGGATATAAGGACCTTATTCTAGGTACCCCTTTACAGGTCTCCGGTGCCATTTTCTACATCGTTCTATTGATCTCCTCAAATACTTTAAACTAAGTAGCCTGCGAAGCTAGTAGATACCCACCATTTAGAACCCTATTTGTCTTGAATAAAGGTTATCAAACCTTTGACCCACAGATAGGCCGCCCGTTTATCCCTGAACCGCTTCTAATTAAGTATCACCTAAAAACTTTTTTTAAGAATAATAGAGGTCACACCTTATTAGGGTGTACTCTGATTAAAAAAGAAATATATTTTTTAGCTGCACAAGCACCGAAAGGTAGCCCCCTTATGTTTCATCCAAGCGTTTCCCCTTCCCATATCTCAGGATATGGATAACTGTCTTTAATTTTAGAGCTGTTAAAGGCTTGTTTTGTTTAGTTATCTTTTTAACTTGGATTTTATAGAATAAATTAAGCATGTTTTATTCTTGCTATATAACTTTATCACATACATTTAGATTCATCAGGGAGAAAAAATTTTTACATTACTCTTGTTTATATTATTTTTATGCTTTGTTTTAAATTTTTTTCCTGTACTTGTAAGCTTGGGACTTTCAAACTCTACTTTATGTTTACTGATCTTTTTAGAAGATAAAATCTTTGTCCTTTTTTCTATAATTTACTAATTGTTTTTCATTTTTCCCCTAACTAAGGCTAATGGATTTGGTGGCCCGTAGGCCAGAACAAATCTAATATTTAAATCATAGTTATTGAATTTCAGTTGTAATTTTAGGTAATGTTTTTGTCATCTTCTTGAAGCTTTTCTTTGTTAATCCTTTTAAAGATTTTGTGTCAAATGAGGGTTATCTTGGTATTTTTTTAGGTTTTCTTATGGGGTAATATTTTAAAAAACCCTTCCTTTTGATTTAATTCATATTTCTATAGCCTTTTATTTTCTCATATAATATCTCCACTTAATGACAAATTAAATAATATTCATTAGGTAAAAAAAAAGAATTACCTTATAGAAAATTATATAAATAGACATAGGCCTATAATAAACTATTGCAAGGAATAATATTAATTTAACTGTTTTTCCTTCGAATTACCTTGTTTTTATAAAATCATGAGTTAGTTAATAATTAATCAGATATTAATAGCGTGAAGTCAGAACAATTTGAATAGATATATAAAAATAATAAAGCTATCCCACTACTTAT
>JACYFI010000195.1:0-10699 GCA_020975735.1 Ophiocordyceps xuefengensis
ATTTTTCCGAAGATTTGTAGCTAGGTCCTCATTAAATCGATTGGTGAGTTTATAGTAATCTATCATTAAATTTTGGCTTGATCCAAAAGAAATGGGGCGATCGCGGATCTAATCGAATATCAATATATCTGTAAAAGGACAACGTAGCAGGACGGGTTCCTCAATATATTCTAATATCTGTAAGGTGTGCTCAAGTGCCACGGGGTGAAAACATGTTTTTAAAAATTCCTTATTAACGAAGATATTATTACCTATATTTACCGAGGCTTCGCCACAAAAATGAAGAATAAAAAATATTCTAATGTTTAGAAGGAATACTCAAAAACAATTCATATTTTAGTAAAACTACATGTATTTAATCCAACTTCAAATTATTATCCTATTATATTACTGGGGTTTACCTGGTGGAAGAAGACTGGCTTTTTATAGTGTTTACTCAAGATTTTCTGAATCTAAGGTAGGTATAGGAGGTAAAGCTTTATTTTAGATACGTCTCATATAAAGAAATATAGCCCTTATTAGGTTACAAATTCAAATTTGTTTTTTTGTGTTGGTAAAATAACAAAATTTAGGGGCGAACTGGTCAATTAAGTATCTGGTTTAGAAGATTTTAAAATTTAATGATTACATCATTTTGAACAACATCCCATAATAACTACTAATCAATCCGATATTTACTTTTGCAAGAAGTTTTTAAATTTCGGATGAAACAAGGTCAAACATCGTACATTCACGTAAGTTTAAATAAGTTAATCCCTATTTAAAGCTCAATTTAAAAATAGTGGAAAATTATCTGGATGCGGCTAAGCTTAGTTTCCCAAGCCAGGCTTTAACAACCAAGTAGATTTGCACCTGCCCGAAAAAAAGTAATTTACTGAATATTAAATAATAGCGGGGTTTTACAGACGCCGGAAGGGTGTTTTTTATAGGCATTAAAAACCCGAGGATCAAAATTTTAGGAGCGAAACAGTATGATTAAATTGTATTTTATACTAACACAGTAAAATTAAAGAACTTTGTAGAAAGTCTAAATATTTCTACTATTAAGTTTGGTGGTAGATAATATTATCTAAATGGATTGTGGGGGAGTTTAGTTGAAAAATTGACAAAGAATGTTCTGGTAATAAATAATTATACCTATATTTTGAAAATTTTAAATTACATGTTTAATCAATTAAAAAAAAGTTACGAGGGATTTTAAACAGATGCGCGTTTACTTACGCGAAAAAAAAACCCATTTAACCTAAGAAAGGCGGTTAGTGAAATAAAAAAAAGAATAAAAGGTAGAATGAATAGCAAAGTATAATTTAGGTATTAACTTATAAAGATTTCTAAAATTTTAAAACTAATAAAAGGTATCTTTTGAAACACCAATGTAGAATTAGGAGGCCAATGACCTCCTATGGGTATAGAACCCTATTAAATCCCTTTCAATTACCTTTATTTAACATACAGTAAAAATTATCTAAGTGGAGCAACCAATTACGATTGCCCACACTCTATTTAATTAAAGGGGATAGAAAGGAATAGGCTCTAATGGTTACATTTTAGACAGTTAGTATTTACCCTTAGTATTCACTTGCTTTCAAATGAGCTGTTACTTTTTTTTGTTTTAAGTGTATAAAAATATATTGTTATATACTCATTAGTAGTTTTTACTATACATTTTTAAGTATATTAATTAGTACAATATACAACCTGGCCTTTTGAACCTGAAAATTTTACCCCATAAGCATTTACAATATTTACTGCGGTTTAAACGGTTTAAAGATTTTATAGACGAAATCAAAAGTCAATCTTAACCGTCCGTAATTGCAGTAATCAGTGTTTATTACTGATGCATGAAGGAGTTTTAGTTTAAAGTCGTCAAAAGTAGTAGTTCCTACCACGTTCGGCATATAGATGTAACAACTGAATTTAAAATGATAGTTACATAATAGAGAATTCTATTACTAAGAAAAATTCCATACTTATTTTTGGGATTAGGTACATTTCATTGAGTATGTAGATTAACAAATAAGCACGCTGTACTGTCCAATCCGCGAAGGATTTGGCAAAAAATTAGTACCTCAATTTTTTGATAAATACCCTTTATTGACCTCAAAAAGGCCGTTTATCTCTTCATCTTAAAACAACCGTTAAGATTTACTTTTAAACAGGGTAAAGCACGTCTGATTTGAAGGTATTATGAGCTTATAAATTTATAAAGGGATCTATGTACACAGACATGCTTCTGATAAAATTAAAAAATTCATTTTCCTATTTTAAATTGTGTACCCACGCTTGTGATTATTGATACACATTGGATAAAGATCCTAAACTGATTTGCTGGGATTTGTAACGATGGGACAGGGTTATGTTTTATATAAGATCATTAATAATAAAAACTATAACAAGTGTTTAAGTAATTTGGTTTATCTATAATTTACTCTAAGCAGCGAGAGAGAAAGTTTATTTAACAAAATTGATGGGTTTATTAGGGTTTGGAAAAGGTTTGAGAAAGCTTAAATAGACCCGATAAAGGTAAATATCGTTGTATTAAATTTATTGATAGTTAAAAGAATAAAATCAATTTCTTTCTTTCAAATTATCCCTTACGAAGGTATAAAGTTTTACATTATTTGATTCATTTAACCGTATAGAGATTATAGCCTGTTAAGAGATTCATTGTACCAAAACCGCGCAAGGTATGTAAAAAGCTAAATTCTTTAAAGCAGGTATGAAATAGAAGTAGAGCGATAATTAGCTATAGGAACTCTACCCTTTTTCTATAAAACAATAAAACAAAAAAAGTAAAAAATGAAGCACTTTTTTATTTAAAAGTATATATAATTAATTAGGATATTCTATGAATTATTTTTAAGGTATTTTAAGCTAGTAAGATTACATGGAACCTCTTATAAAAGTTTTATTAATTATTAAAATTAATATTATTGTTATGGGGTTCGTTTGACACCAGCAGCTCTTTTAAGCTAATTTTACAAAGATTAATCTGTAGCCACAAAATCCTTATCTATCAGCTACTATTGATTTTGGAATAGATATGGTTCAACGAACTAATTAAGATAAAAAAGGTTTGGTAGTTGTACCGCCAACTAAGTTAATAAAGTGTCTTATATTTCATGTTAAAACTTGTGTGTAAATAGCAAAATTATTGCCAACATAAGAAGTAGGTCTGAGCAATATACATTGGAGAATATTGAAAATGTTAAATAAAAACATAACATGTTAACCAGCTTTTGTTTCAAAGCAATACGAAATATAGTGTTTCGATCATTTCAACATAAATGACGGGTGCTAGTTGGTACTTGTTTCTCTCTTTGTGAACAGGGGTTCAGTGTGTTCCACGGTATTGTCTTAGGTACCATCTTTTTCAATAGGTGTAGGCCTACGAATAGTATTAGCTATTCAATTTAACAGATCACCATCATTTAGTTTTATGAATGAGATGTTATCTTTACTTGCACTTTGTTGGGAATTTTTATATGGCTATTTTAATATGTCCTCGAATGTTTAACGTGAAGGGGCCTTACATTAAAATTAACGATTTTATACAATTAAACAGACACCAAAAAAGGCAATACTAAAAATCAATGAAATGATAAAATAACCAATATAATTATCAGATATATTTAAGTACTACTGCAATTCAATTTATTGGTTTTAGAACGCCAAGATGGTACATGATTTCATACTGTATTTAAGCAGGAGGACCCCGCGCTCCACAAGGAGAAATTTCGGGACCGCATTCTTAATAATATCTGGCCTGAAGGGAGAAACACCCGCAATGATTCTATTCTAATACTAGGCCAGAAGAATGAAATTGCGTAATGAAACCGACCTGATAACCATAACCTAATGGTGAAACAACCACAAGTAGATCAGATTCTGTTATTTCGTCAGATAGTTGGATCGCCTTAGTTCGTGATCTAACAGTCACGGAAGAATTAGACAGAGTGATAATTATAATAGTCGGTTGGGGCTTGGTTCGTCGAGTATCTACCTAGCGTGAGGTAGAATCTACCAGCGGCGACGGGGGATACCATTTTCTGGTTTCATACTCCAAGTGAAATATTTGACTACATAGAGGTGTGATGGGTCAAAAACCTTTTAGAGGCGGGTCATTGATTATTTCAAATAGATTCTAGAGTGCAATCCACATCTCCTTCAAACAGCCTTACAGAGATCATCCTCACTTGACTCCTAGTTAATCCTACTCGTACCACACCAATCGAAAGAAATGAGAGCTGATCAAAATTCAATAGCAGTCAATCTGATCCTCAGGAATAGAATCTCATAGGATGAGGCTTTCGCTCAAACGACATTTGACAATGATGCCGCGGGAATTAATAGGAGGTCAACAAGAGGAAGAAAATTGTAATTTCTGTTCCATGTTGATATGCAGAGAAACGTCCCGAATGATAGAAGCATAACATATAATCGTGATAGAAAACCCGCGCTTTATAATAATGATAATTCGGAACCAGATTATGATGGGTATTATTATGGAAAGACTTTTTCCATTTACGATCATTATGATTTGATATCAATAATTAGATCTTAATATAAATTATTTTACTAAAGAAGCTTTAGCTTAATACCATAGAGGCCCATTTGTTATGCTTGCCAGATACAACCTTCAAAAAACCTACTAATTGAGTATTAATCAAAGAATGCTAGTGATTAATATTTAAAAGAGATATTAAATGTATTTAAGAGGGTAATTAATTTTTTTTAGGTGGTTGTGGTTGGTGGGGAAACAGGCATACAGTGCGTATCCATACCTCCTTATCCCCCTTGGCTGCGCAATGGCTAAAGCTTAAGGGAGCTTAGGTGTAACAAGATAGCCTTGGTCTTTTAGGTGGTGGCTAGCAAGCTATAAAATTAGGGCAACCTAAAAATATCTTTATTTAAGTAGCCTTAATAGGTGGAGCCTTCTAGGGGTGGCTTCTGACTCTCCCAAATCCCTTTATTCTATAACCGTTCCGGTTCAGGGATTCAGAAGCACAAAAAAATCTAAATCAATTTAACTAATAAAATAAAACTAGGCTTGTTATTTACAAGATTCACCCTTACCTTAATATTTATAAACCATTTGTTTGACCTTGCTATAATTTGTTAGTTAGATGTTTTCAATATGAGCCTGCTGATCCTCTAGCTTGCTCGTAAAAGTATAGAAATAAGGCTCGCCTACTAAGCATTTAAAAAAATATCGAAAGCAAATTACAAAATAAATTATAATTAAACGGGCGGTAAACTTTAATGATTAGACCTACAGATTCCCCCATCTGGAATACGGTCAGTTCAAGTCTGACTAAGCCGCGTTTATGTAAATAAAGCCCTGCTGGCGAAGGACACCCTGGTAGGGTGATTAGTAGTAAATAAGAGCTTGTGTGAATGGTTCCTTAACCTATTTTTACACGTTTGAGTAGGCGAGCCTGACTCGCCTTTATTTTCCAATGTTTTCTTGATATGCAAGCCTTACGCTATCTAGCTAAAAAGTATACCAAAAATACCAAACTTGCCACAGGATCTAGGACACTAAAGGATTAGACTTTCTTTTTGCTAATCAAAGGGGTGGCCAGGATTTGTATATTAAATTTCCTATCTACGAAGAGGGGGGGCATGTATGGTTTTCACTAACAACCAGCAGGAATACAGAAGTGTCGAACCCCTTTAATAGCCTAAACTTTTCATATAAAGGAATATGATATTGGTGTATAGGTTGTGGCGTCGGCTATCGATCCCATTTTTAGGCTAGCTTGGATATTATTCTTACCTGGCGCAAGCTCGGGAATAAGGATGCAAGGCAAAGGGATACAGGATGCTTACTATGTAGGGATACTTCCCACACAAGAAAAAATATAAGGTAGCCCAGTATATATATGTTTACGTCTATTTTTAGGTTTAAAAAAAAAAATAAAGCCTGTGTCAATGGGTTTTTGATCTTTCCCGACCCTTATACGATCAATTTCTAATGGGGTTATACGTAGAATAATCTGGTGGTTCAAGTTTAATAAATTGCATTATTTTTTGGGTTACAACTGGTTATATATTAAATAAATCCATAGCATTCTTTGTCTTTTAACTTAGGATTATTTGCACACTTCCATCTTAATTTAAATTTATTAGGATTATACCCTTTAAATAAGGCATTTTCTTAATTTATTTGTTATATTATATACAGGGGCCGGGTATCTATTATATTTTTTATTTTTTCTGACTGTTAATTAATATTAATAAGAACAAGTGAGAAATTTACAAAGCACTAACTGAAATAGGATCTCCTTAAGCATTATTTGTAACAAATATTATTTAAATAGCTTACAGCCAATAGCTTCGCCTTACTAGATGGGGCAGCAGATTAAACTTTAAATAGTAAAATACACATTTATTTTTTACTTATCAACAAGAAATATAGTGATATTATAGCTAAAAGAAGAAGTTTAGGTAACCACTAGCATATAAAATAACAATCTAGAACAAAACAGGCTTAATTGTATTGTTTTATCTATAATAATTAATGGTAATATGACACAAAACAAGACACATGTCAACAGTGGAAAATATATTTATATTCGTATAATATATGGCTGTAATTTGCTAGTATCGAATCGCTTAATTATTAAGCGTGATAAGGGTGCCATAAAATTTACGATTAAAAAAGATACAGATTAAGCAAATAATATTATATAATGTAATCTTTTAGGCAAAGCAAGTATAAATAATCATCTCATTTCTGGTTATCTAGCCTTTAAGATAGATTACTGTATGTTTAGCTCCGCTAGCATGTTAAAAGCTAAAGTTAACATCGTACTTATTTGCAACAGCATAATGAAACAAAGTATAGATAGCTTTGGGGTCTAAGTTCTTAGATGTAAAGACTTATCACTTTTAGGTTTGTAACAAATTTTATCTTTCTTCCTGTTTTGATAAAAGGACTTCCTTTGTTTTTTTAATTTCATATTCTAAAAATGGGTAAAGCTAACAGCTGTTTAATAAAACAGCCACGCTATAGTAAAAATTCTCCGCAAGAGCTATTCACCTAGAGCTCGCTCTGTTGCTGATTTATATTTTAACAAACCCCTTCCCTGCGCGAACTGCAAAATGCGGGGGGGGCTGTTGCATGTTAATAATACTTCAAACGAAATACCCTGGGTTACTAATAATAATAACTTGGGACGTCTTTTATGCCACGTTTTTTAGGAAAAAAGTAGGGAATACACCTGCGTGATACAAACAGGAACAAAATGCGGCTTTGCATTATTATTTCTTTCACATAACCAAACATAACCTAAAAAAAGTATCGTTTTTCTTTAGAGCTGCCGTGGGAGTAATTAGTAAAGTAGGCTCGGCATTTTAGACTAGCCTGGTCCCCTTTGCTTCCTCGCCTTGTATAATTATATGAAGCATGCTTATTTATTTTATGAGAGGCTACAAAATAATTAAAGGAGGCGAGCCGTATAATTATTTAAAAATAAATAGAAGAAATTAGTTTGCAATTTGTTAGACTTTGTTCTTTCACACAAAGTCGATGTTAAAAGGGTTCAAAATTCTTTATTCTCAATTTTTTAATATAAAGTTTCAAGAGATTAGACTGGTTATTATTATGTAATTTTATACTCCTTGATCCTAATGCGTCTATTTTTTCTTACAGGTACGGAGTGGGGTGGTACGCTTCTGTTTGCTACTAACGCTTCTACAATCTATATTACCTCATGAAGAAGTGTTTCCCTGCTTTAAAGCTGTAAAATTAATAAGCAAAACGTAAAAAAAAATAAGATCTTGTTCTAGGGAGCTTTTTTATCATATCCTTGAACCAAAGATTATAGATATAAGTGGTGAGCTTAGCACCTAAAGGTAATATAACAATCGATTGTGTACATACATACACCTGTAAAGGAATCTTGTGCAATAAGTAATAATATTATTAGGCCATCCACAAGATATAAATCATAATATGTTAGGTATAGATTTCCTGACTTAATTCGTGTAAAGTTGTATTCTTGATTCAAATTCATCAGGCGTTGTTCGCTGAAGTAATTACCTGCCCCATACTCTTTTGATCCGCTCATAAACGGCTATCCTGAACTGTTCCTATAGGGATAGAATATGGTTTATAGTGGGGGTGCGCTAATCGATTCCCTTTGTAGGTCCTAGCTTTCGATTAAATTTATTCTTGCTGTGGCGCAAGCTAAGGAATAAAGGATGCAAAGCAAGGGTTATGGATTTAGAAAGTAGGGTAAAGGAAAAAAAAGTATAGAGGTAGGGACTCCAACAAAGCCAGGATAAGGTTATAACAGGAAATATAAGAAGCTTATTACAGGACAGGCCTTTATTATGTACGATTAAAGAGAATTGACCGAGGTGGTTTTAGGTGGTAAGTTTGAATTTTAATAGTTTGTTTTAAACTCACATCCGTTCGAATCGGATATTCTCTGCAAAGGCTGTTTTATATGACCATTTGGGCTGTTTACTATAACCTATCTACAGTTTATTCCTAGCCCCCCCTTAGCCATCCTGTCGGCCCTGTTTTTGCAGGGTAAAAAACCAAAAAGGAATGTAGTTTAATTGGTACAAATAGGAAACTTACAAAACCTTAAAGTTCTTGTTCAATCCAAGTACTCCCTTGAGTTTAATAAAATGAACAGATAAGATGTTATACACTTTATAACTAATTGTTATACGTGTTTACACTAGAATTAATATTATTTTGCTTGACCCTAATCTCGAAATATCGGGGTGGCTAACCATCCCTCCTTGGTAGGCTAGCCCACATTCAGCCTCGCTGAGGGGTGCAATGGATAGGGGGTGAGGATTAGAAAAAATTCTTGTGCAGGAGATTGTGAAGGCAAGGCTTTAATGAAACTTTTTCCGTCAAAGGGGTGCATGGTTACTGATAAACAAAATAAGAAGCCGAGTATGCTCTTGGTGCTTTTATCCGCGATACCTGCGCAGAAGCTAAGAGGAGTGTTACATAGTTAACTTGTTTCACTATACACCCATTAAGAAGTAAGGCATTAGATAATTTTTTCCTGATAATCGAAGGAGATCATGCCACCGCCCTCAGTATCTCGATAGAGATCTGGGGAGGGGCGGGGTGCAAGGCCAAAGAGGGAAAAACCCCGTATCGAGCTGCTCAGAAAGTATAACACAATGCAATCACAAATGATTAATTTTTATTTTCAGAAAACTCTTCA
This sequence comes from Ophiocordyceps xuefengensis, assembly GCA_020975735.1. NCBI lineage: Eukaryota > Fungi > Ascomycota > Sordariomycetes > Hypocreales > Ophiocordycipitaceae > Ophiocordyceps > Ophiocordyceps xuefengensis. The sequence continues at coordinate 9,201 of JACYFI010000195.1, forward strand.
TGTCTAACCCATATCCCGTTGCTTTATATTGCCTTCGGGTTCCACATTACTCCTATCGTCGGAGGTGCTTTGGCCGCTTCGTTAGGGTTACTAGAGTAAAAACTAGCTAATATGTATATATTTGCTGCCGCAAGAAAAGGTAATATTAACTCAATATCTTTTAGTATTTGGAGAGGGTTCCATTAATATTTTCAACACTGTATAATTAATTAAGGCGAAAGGGTGATTTAACATATGTAATTAGTAATATTAGTTGTAAGTTTTTAGTTATATTTTATAGTATTAGTGTATAATGCCTATACACTTAATACGATGTCAAGATTCCTACAACGGGTTTTATGGGCCTGAGTGGTAAAGCGCGCCTTCCTTTGGCGGGAAGTTTTCCTTGTTCGATCACAGTACCCCGAACATACTCAATACCTTACATTAGAGCATTAGAAAAAACCAGTTTTAAAAACTAAAGATAATATAAGGTATTTACTTGTAATATATAAGGGTATTTGAGAAACTATAGTGGAATGTATGCCATAGTAACCAAAAGAGAAATATTATAGCACTAGGTCAATAAAAACCGTCAATATCATTTGACTCGCTCGGTAAAAGGGTCTAGAATGAAACCTTGGTAAATAAACCTTATTCTTATTGCTTTAAAAGCTCTTTATTATTTTGCAGTTAATTTTAAGAATTGAACTCTTATTATTTGTCTTATAAATAATTATGAAAAATCTTTGTCTTGCCGGGTCTCCGCCATGCACAAATTTTTCATATCTTAGAATTTAAGGGGAGCTTTGGCTTTAATCCTCCTGATTTTGCTTGGCTTATTGTTTTTTATAGTGTCGCAAAAGAAACCTGTGGGACCAAGATGAGAATATTTGGGGTAATCTCCTATAAGTTACAGTCAGCTTGTTAAGAGAAATCTAATCTTCTTCTAAACGAGTGAATTGAAATATCTCTTAGTTTAAGCTCAGGGAAAATAAACAAAGTAGATTCTAATGCATAACGTGAGTGAATATAGAAGTAGCCTATTAAAGTAGAACGGTACAAAAAACTGTTTAAAATAAGGGGAAAACCTAGCTCCAAAAGTAGCAAAAATATGAACCATGGGCGATCAGTGAAAAAAGGTACCATTGAGTGGAACCTAAAAACCGGAAAGTAAATAGTTTCTATAGCAGTTGCGATAAAAAAGAACGTCTCTTTAGCATAATGGGTCACCCAACTTAACGTTAGATGCGAGCTCATATGCTAGTTAAAGACTCCGTCGTTAAAAAACGAACAGGTGTCTAAAGTTTAGACCCCGAAGCAGTGCATTTACTCACTAGGCTTAGATGATAAAAGCCGACCGAGTGAATTTTAGCAATAAAATTCCCCGAAGGAATCTGGATAGGTGTGGCTGAAAGACACACTTGCCTGTGATAAGCTGTAAAGAATAAAGATGTAAGCAATCTTTAAATAGCAGTTTATGGTAGAGAGATGAACTTTCTCTGCGAAATAAACATCAA
>JACYFI010000211.1:0-13246 GCA_020975735.1 Ophiocordyceps xuefengensis
TAAGCCACACAAAAAGGGTTATGGGCTTGATTGGTAAAGATTAATGCTCATAACAGGTTAAAAATACATGTTCGATTCACTTTAGCCCGTAGCCCTGTATGCGGGAATTTGAATTGAATTAATATTTTGAAACGGGATCTAAGTGTAAGTGGTTGACTCGAGGTTGCTAAGCCAACCGGGGGTAGTACCCATGAGCTGGTTCGAAGTCACTTCTTAATGGATTACAAATTATGAGCTAATTTTTAGTCTTTGCATATTTTTCTCAGCAAGCCTTTAAAGGCAAGAAAAAATAAAGCACAAAAAAAAAATGTAAAGCTCAAAGTCCTTGTAGGTTTTAATCAGTTTTGTTCTGATTAATCTAAATAAAATAAATAAAGATTTAAAATAAAATACAGGTGTGGTATGGATAATTATGTAAGATCTTCTATTAATTTTTATTCGTGACGATTACTTAACGTATTTATTACAAATCAGTGGCTAAGCTTACGCTTCTAGATAAAATTTTCGGAGCTGGCAATTTATTCTTTAACAAAATATTAAAGGCGCAAGCCCAACAATTGTAATCTTTTAGCATTAATGGTGAAAAAAATATCTAATACTGAAAGAAATGAAGCACTTTTCCTTAAAGAGCATCACAATCTCTTTGTTTGTCCATTATTTTCTATCTCCCATGTTTCGTGCTTTGCTGAAAAAAATAGCTTGCCCGACATAAGGGTGTGGTTAGTATGTACTAGAATTAGTATGCAGATAAATAAGGTATGTAATTTGACGAGATTAGTCTTGTGGTTTTTACAAAACCTAGATTTCAAATTTCTCTGTAGTCTCTAAGTAAACCACGTGAAGGTCAACTGGCCGGGCCAAAGAGGCCACGAAAATGCTTTTTTGGGTTGGTTAGTTCCAAGTCTTACCGTGGGAGTGAAAGGGGACTTTAGTATAATGTGAATACATTTGACTTTAATCAATGAAATGAGCGTTCCGGACCCCTGCAAGCCCTAAAATAATAATTAATCTTTGGCTAACGCGAGCTCTGTAAAATATTTAGCCTGCATCCCTTTAGATCCCTTATAGTAAATATAACAAGAAAGTTATTTATAGTGTAAGACACATTTTGCTCAATGCGGTGGTAATTTGGAATGGGTTGCATTCATCCCCTTTTTCAATTAGAGATATTGCTCTCAGTTTCTTTTAATTATATATCTATGAAAATGAAATTTGTACATCTTTTTGTACCTGCGTATAGTTTTTTTAATAGCGAAAGCACGGGTAAAAATCCAGAAAAAACCAGCTCAAGATATTTTTTTTTACACTTATAACAACTTAAGTAAGGTATTTGTTAATATTCTTTGTTAGAGGATACTTCTAAATTTTTTTCCTTCGTGTCGACCGAAAAAGGTATGCCGGCACAAAAAATAAAAGTACAGCACAAAGAACTATAAATTGCCATTAAGCTTACGTGTTCTGTTTTTAAGGGCAAAGCTAATGCTACAAACCAGGAAAAAAAATTGCTAGAAAAGATTGATTAATTAAGTAAATTTACCTTGTACTTTGAGGGGCGGTAGTTAATTTGGCAAAACGTTAGAACTTGCATTCTTTGCTGTTTCAAGTTCATTCCCTAATCTCATAGTATTAATAATAAAATAATGTGCATGTATCATGGTTTACACCACAACTAGCCCCTTAATGTATCTGCAAATTAAATTTAAGCTGGCAAAGGCGGCTCTATATTTTAAATGATTATATTTACTTTTGCTTTAGTTGACTTTTGGGTGAAACAAGAACGCTAGCGCAAATATGCAACGCTAAGAAAGTAAAATAACAAGCAAATAACAAAGAAGGTTTGTTAAATAGTATATTTTAATACATCAAGGTATCTTGATGTATAATGTTAATGTTTTTATAATGGAGTTATAGTGGTTAAAATGTTTTAATCAGATATTATTAATAAGATAAAATATATAAATTTAAAGCCAAAGCGGTTTGTAGCCCACGGGTTAATGTTTATAGTAAGACTTACTGGTTGTTCCACTCAGCATTTTGGGTCAGTTCAAAGCTCGACCTACCCGTACAATACTTTTTTTTAAATTAAGGACAAAAGAATATAAAAAATATTACAATTACTAGGTTAATAGATTTGGTAAGATTTACGTTTTTTTAGCCGCGAGAGGTGTATGTAGCCGGCTCTTTTTATTCATATTAAAAAATAATGATCTTGATGGACATAATGAAGTGACAGACTTCTATTTTTCAGGCGCAAGCTTTAATATATCAGAATTATATATTTTTAAATTACCCCCTATGAATAAAATAATTCAAATAACCACAACTTGACACATTTTAGCTTACATAGAGGCGCAAGGCTCTTAACATAATACAGTATAAATTGAACATGGGTGTAGTACTAATTTTCTCTGGCTTACATTAAAACTAGAACGTTGTAATATATTTTCTATTATCGTAAATGATTCATTGTTGAAATATCCAGACATTAAAATATAACAACCTTTAAAGTAAGCATATATTGATATGAAGGTGTGTGTTTTTAAAAGAATTGTTTAGAGAATAACCAAGCTGACTTCTGAAGATAACATAAAAAAGGTATTTGGGTATATTCTAAGGGAAAGGTAATTATTTCCACATTAAACCATTTGTTACATTATTCTAGACACTAATGTTAAGTACAGTAAGAGGAAAGACGCCTAACACATGGGTACCCTATAGATTTTTGAAACTCTCTTCGCTACCTATTGTATTCTATTTAATTTGGAATTGTAAAGTTTAAAATAATAAAACTCTTGTAAGTAAAAGATTTGAGATCTACAGTAAAGCCGTAAAGCTTAATTATACATATAGGATATGCTGAATTTAGGAGACAGGATTGTTTAGGTACACTGGATTTAAACTATCAGTGTATTGGTTCAAGTCCAATTAAATTATAATTAGAAAGAATTTTTGTTTGCCTGTTTGTATTACGGTAAGTATCAAAAATATAAATGAAGAGCTGGCATATTGATGTCCTGGTTTAAACAAGAAATATAAGCCACACACAAAGAAAGTTTTTTATGACTAAATGAGTATTGCCTGATTAATTGAATTTTAATGGACTTGCAGGGTTTCAGTGGGCGATGGTTGTTTATTTTTTTGTTGTTATACTAAGCTATGATATAAAAATAAAAGACGCGGGCAAGGCACGCACTAAAGTTTGTGTTCAGGTTTTTCTATTAAATTAAGATTATTTATTAACACTCAAATGATGGAGGTTATAAACGGGATACAATAGTTAACACTTTAAAGTCTTGGTTTACTATCCTCTTCAAAAGCAGAATTTTAGCTATTATCTGCCTTTTAAAGATATTTAAACTTTTCCTATTCCCTTAATTTAAAAAATTCCATAAGAGGGTTGTCATTCTTCGTTCAGCAAGCCTTTTTGTTTTGTTAAGTTGTTATTTAGTTAAAAAACTACATCTTCGTTTTTGTGCATACTTCAAATTTTTTCTTGCGTGCTGACCGAAGGTATCCGCAGCAAAAATTACAGCCCCAAAATCGTGGTGCATAATGTTATAAACATTGTTTTTTAATCCGATAGATAGGCTTGCGCTATGCGGCACACCTAGAATATCTTATAAAGTTCGTATCAGCAAAAGTTATAAAATCAATAATATACGGTTGTTCTAAATTAGGTAAGACATTAAGATTTTGGTGTTTAACAATTGGGGTGTTTCGAAATCACTGCGAGAGTAAATTTTTGCTGCTAAGCGAAGCTAACGCCTATATAGAACTAGGGTGTTCTAGACACTTTTCCAATTAATATCATCAGTATCGTTTTCCTAATTCACCCTTAAATAAATAGAGGTGTGTTCTACTTAAAAGGATTAAAGTATAAAAATTGAGGCGGCTGTCGCGCCACATCTAAATAAAATACCCGTTTTGTATCCTAACTTAAAACGAGAAAAGTAATCTAAAATTTATATATTAAAGAGCAATTGCTTGCATGTGGGAGCCCTGCACAATAAGGGAAGTAATATTATATAAATATATGGCTAGCTTGCATTAATCCGAAGGGATTATAAGCAAGCTCAAGCTCGCCTAAATATAACATATTAAAGATACGCTAATTCCACATTATGGGTCATAGAACCATTCAACCCGAAACTTTATTAAGAAATTTAAAAGATCGTAAAAATTCAGCCCAGAAGCTTCTAATAAATCTCACAAAACAAGCTGTAGAGGTAAAATTCCCTTATCTCTCTGCTGGAGCATATGCTAGCCAATCAAAATTAACATTTTATTTAAGCAACAGGGCTTAGTAACAGTTATAGTCCAATAAGATACCTAGTAAAAAAGATACCTAAAAATGCGCGAGAATTAAAGAATGTTGACACTCCTGAGTTTACTATATTTAAGAATAAAATCATATTTATTTAAAGAAGCTTTGCGCCTACATTTTCTTGCGGCTGGTTTCACGTATGCGCTATTTTCTGGGCTTTCTTAGAGGCGTTAAGCTAGCTTAGCCGCCCTTGACCTTTCTGGTGCAAACATTGCAAAAAAATTACTAAAATAAAGGAATTAATTTACTTTATTATTTATTTGTATTCGTAAAATTAATATACAGAATCATGAATCTTAAGCGCATGTGAAGAATAAATAAATTTTTATTAATAAGGGTAATTGAGCTCACCGGTACAGCACTTACTTGTTGGTGTAAGTTGGCTCCTGGTCGAAATCCAGGGTATTTTAGCCTTAATGTTACTTTTTTAATAAATAAATATTAAAGATAATGAATAGTAATTAATTTATAGATTGAAATCCCAAAATTAAGTTTAACTCGATTCGCTTGTTTTTAATTTATATAAAACATTCACGGTATGGTTATGGATATGAAAAGGTTGTTTTTTTATATATGGGATTTAGAGTAAAAGCAGTCACATATTGTAAGATGAAAGTGTTAAAGCAATGTTTTGATCATTAGTCAAGAATTCAGATGTGCTTTCACAAATTAATTCTTTCTTTATTGAGTTATATTAATTACCTAAGGTGTATTTACAACATAAGTCCAATACTAAAGATATAATTAAAGGTTGTTGGTTGTTACATGACAATGCACAACATTGTTTAATTATCCTTTAAATTGAGAGAAAAACAAAATCATTTTCTTGCTGTGGCTTCTGGCTGGTGGCTAGCTGGCCGGCTGGCGAAGCAGCAGTAGCTTTTTTTTCCTTGCGCATTCCCGGCCCCTGATAAGATGTAAAACACACACGAAAGGTTATTAAAATTCTCGGAGCTTTAGCCTTCGCTAGGCTGCGTGGCCCCCGAAAAACTCTTTTAAATAAAGGGCTTTAACTAAAAAATTTAATTCCCCTTTGTTAATCTCCGTTTAAAAGACCTAAAGGTTTACCTATATCGGAACATAATAGAATACAGGTTCGGCGCTTCTTCAATGACCCTTCCACCAACAGGAGTATGATCAAGGGAAGTAAGGTTCCTTTTTTTTGTAGATATACATAAGGACAGAATAAAAAATTTGTAGTGTAAGAGGAATAACCATTAAGAGATAAACTGCTTTTTAAGGGTATTTATTCACCTTATTATAGTGTGTTTTGGGGCTCAGGCCTTTATCAGTTTTAGCAATCATAATATGCAAGGCTATTCAATGTAATAAAAATTCAACATTTTAATATAAAGGATACGCCATTTTTTGTTGCCAAGCAACTTAGTTGCAGTATAAGATGGAAAAATATGCATAAAAGCTCCGGTATATACCTATATATGAATATTTTGTTCTCTCAGACGAAGCCGTCAAATTAAAATAAATTTTTTTTTATTATGACTATTAAGAAACCAGCCTACATTTTTTCCAAGTTGGGTAGTTTAAAGGGTAAAACTCAATCTCATACGTTGGTATAAGAGTTCGATTCCTCTCTCAGGCTTCAACTTGACTGTTTGGGATTATATTAATATTTTTATAGAGACCGCACTTGACAGAACCTTACTTGTTCACACAAGCTGATCAGATTTGAAACATGGAACAATAATATAAGTCTTTTTCATTAATGATTCTTAAGATCGGACAAATTAAGATACTGTAACTCTAATTAGAATTGTCGTTCTGCCCTTTCTAGCAGCACTCCTCATTTTCTAGTCGTTTGAACTTTCCTGAATTATTTATCAGGGTTTCAAACTTAAGGGTTGAACTTTTTTTTGACTATTGATAAAATACTATCTTACTCTTTTGCTTTCTAAACGCCGTTATTCTAGACTAGATATATTACAATTTTAATTTAAATAGAATAGCTAATACTAATTTTATTATTGTATCTTTAAATGATCTATCCCCTTTAAACTGAAATTTATCTAAAGGGTTTAGGTATCATGGGGGTTTGATTATTAGTTACAAACATTACCACAATATTTCATATTATTTTACATTTTTATTAAGTATATTAACTTATTACTTAACAGATTTTTACCTAGAAAGTTGTGACGGATCCTGAATATTCTTCCTGAAAACTTTGTTATATACAAAATTTGTTTATTTATAATACCAAAAATAATTAAATATAATGGGGACACATCTAAAAATATAGAAATACCCTTTAAATATTATTATTTTGTAATAACAGGGATCAATATAATTTGACGTCTACTAATGAATTTAGTTTCTATATTTTTAGCTTATTGAATCTGCAAAGTTATGGATAATATAATTAAGTCTATATTAGAAATTCGAGAAATTAATCAACAACAGGGGGGATTTTAATATACTTTTTATTTGGCTATGATTAAGTTGCTTGCTTTATAGTGCGCCGTTGTAGCCTAAATTATTATTCTATGTAGCTAAACGACTTAGGTTATTAATCCAGTACATAACTCCCTGCAACCTATAGATGAATGGGGGAAGCCCCGACATTTAACTTAGCATGCTCTGTCAAAAGGGTAGGGGAAGGATGAAATCCTGATATAAGTCTAGTGCCCATCGAGCCCGAGCGTCTATGAGGTAAAGCTAAACTGCACTGAACCCTATTAACCAGCGTAAATCTCTACAAGAGCGTCAATCTGTCAGAAATAGGATAAATGTGCATTGTTGTTGATTTGGATAGAAGTATCGTACCATGGATCAACAGCACCCCAGGGTACAGATTAAGTTACATATAAGGTAAAGAGTGGGGCGACTCTAAGGACGGATTCAAGAAAAATAATAATTACGGAACTACGAGGATATACGCTAACAGTCTAAAGTGACCCTTGGTAACAAGAGATCATAGTACCATCTATGGGAAGCCTCCAGGATTTAGCGGCCTGGCTAGCTACACACTACGCTGGAATGTTTCCAAGTACAGTGTGCAACTGAACGTGTTGGAAAGTACGGAAGATTTTATGACTTGTAGAAAATAACAAGTTTTTGTTGTGACAAGATAAATTTATACAGATAACTATATTGATAAAGAAATTATATTACCCGCAGCTTATCAAACAATCAAAAAGTATAAGCCAGGCAACCATGACTCCGGGGGTATAATACCTACACGTGTGGAAGGATTGTACAGAAGAAGTTATAGGGGAATATTATCATAGCTTGAAAGATGGTACTTTCCAATTCCACCACCGAAGAAAGAATATATAATACAAAAAGCTCACCGGAAGGTTATACGGAACCATTGACTAAAGGCCCCTCCTAGAGACAACTAGTAGCCAGGAATTGTAGAGAATGATTTTCTAGAGCTTTAGTGAACCAACTTTCAACAAAGCAGTCATGGGTTTTAGAACCCTACAAGAGCGCCACACGATTAAAAAATGGTTAACGCAGAAATTCGTTAGGCCAAAATGATTTTATAGGAAAGGAGCCATTACTACAAATTTTTGAGAAATAGATAAAAACAAAACTTGGATGTATGTCTCTGAAACGAACAGAATTTAAAGACCAATTTTTTTGGTGATTTAAAAGATTCGTAAAGCGTTTGAAAAAGCGGGGTTACATGGAATTCATTAACTACTCTAACTCCCGTAGCAGGAACCCTCATGTCAATTAAGTAGCCCACCCATATCAGGCAAATAGCTTTCCTAGATAAACTCGAACCGTTTTTATCGGTGAACCTAAAGAACGATTTCGGTACGTGGGAAGCTAAAGCTACCTATTCACCCAAATCTATAAACTGAGTTGCCCGGTAAAAAAGGGAAATAAGAGCCAAAACTCGAGCGAGGAAAAATTTTATAATTATTTACAAAAGTATCTACGTGACCTGACCCGTCTAAGCATAGATATCGGGCCTAAATTTTTAAGAAGATGGATTACATTAGATATGCAGATGACTGAACTGATAAGGTGTTAAGAGGGATCAAAAGAAGACTGTGTACAAAAGCTTTATGCAAAGATCTTAAGGTGGTTGTTGAAGGACGAGTTGGGTTATGAGCGTTCGAAGCGAAATGCCAAATACAACGCTCACACAGAACACGCTGAATTTCCTATCGGATTAGGAGTCAAAAAGAAGTAATCGATGAGACTTACTTAGACGAAAGAAATGTTTTTGAGCGAAATTAAAAAATATGGACTCCTTAGCCCGATAAAACAAAAGGTCACCAAAAATTAAAGTCTAAATGGTTCTTAAAAAAAGGTAGGACCCCATGACCCAAAATTTATCTGAAGCAAGGAATCTCTAAAGATGCTATAATTCATAACAACTCCAAGTCTATAAGGTTATAATCAATTATATCGTTCTCATGATAAATTTTTACAGCACTTATCAGCCAAAAGTTACAACTATATACTGAAGAATTCTTTTGTGAGACTTTAGCAGCCAACTTAAAGCTGGGAACGTCAAGCTTAAATATTTGGCAACTTATGTAAAAATCTAAAGGGCAGTAAGCATGCGTTTCGTAAAAACTAGTACTAGGAAGCTAAACATGCGGTCTTTGAATATAAAATCGGAAATGATTATAATCTTAAAATTAAATGCCCGAAAGTATATTCAAAGCTCTCATTTGGAAGGTATTACTTGGTTCATGTGAACTCACGATACAAGGTTGGAGATGGCAGCACTTTCGTATTGATTGAAGGAAACTTATATCCTAAGCTACGAAGAGATAAAATTATGGCTCGAAAGAACGTAAGCAAATACCATTATTGTAGAGAGTGCCACTCATGAGAATCATCAGTCATAAAAACCATCCTCAGAACGAATAAAAAAAAAAATCTAAGGCCAAAATCTCAGGAGCCGGGTTTGAATGAATGGGAAACCATCACGTATGGTTCGGGAAACGGGATTGGATTCGTTAATAGAGCTATCTTTTAGGTTCATTTTATTAGGGACAGGGTTATTATATGCGAATTCAGGAAGCTACTAGTCCTAGATAATTTATATAGTATACACTAGTAAAGTGATTATAAGGACCTTATACAGGATTTATGGATATAAACCTTACCTATATAAATATTTCTCTTTAGTTAATTTACTTAGGTGTTTATTTAAAGTGAAGTGCCAGACCATTTCATTTTTTGATCTCTAAAAAAGGCTTTGTGGAAATCCTTATCACAACGTTGGGTGTAAAGTTTATCAATTACCGGGGAAACCCCTAAAGTTATGCTTGGTACTAAGCCATAATGGAAATAATGAGTGGATGAACTATACCCAGGTATAGAATAAGCCAAGAAGTGAGTAAAAAGGAAGTGGGCAAATCGGCGGGATCTAAGTGAGAATACATTGCGACCAACGGAGTATTTTGTAAAGAGCAACCAGAAGTAAATGATAGGTTATGTTGGATTAATTTACCCGCGTTTAAGATATAACCTCCACTGGGCTTCGAAAGAGTCTATCAGTTAAAATCCCCTTCTAACCTAAATTTATTCAAAGGACAACTTTGATTCAACTGTTCTAAAACTTAGCAATAGCAAACTACCTTATGACCCTGATTTATATCAGCATTCTCTGATGGCAGAAGGATGCTTTCTTTGTTTTTAATTCGTAATTCACCAAAAAACCCCTAAGTAGTTGACAATTCATGGTGATAATTACATCAATTATTTCATGCTAGAGGGACCCATAAGATATTGTAATAATATTTATTAAAGCCATTTTGAGGGAAGATAGGAAAAGATAGAATGTGTTGTGAATTTATACAATAGGTCTTAGATCAAATTATACAAAAGTAACTACCTCATTTTTTATAATAATCCTCTAAAAACTCAGAAACATTCTGATTATTATTTATATTAAAAGAAAGTAGTTCGTATATGATGCAACGAGGGGAAAACATTAAGAGCTGAAGTGTTGCAACAAAATAATTAATATTAAGGGCTTTCTTTAAATAAAGGATTAAGCTCCCCCCTTTTACTCTTGAGGAGACTTTGTCTCTGATACTGTTGCTTTAGCAAGACCATTATTTACCACTTGAGTTTCAAACACATTAGACCACTCAATGTAGCTGGCTTTCCAAAGTGGTGAAGGCTTGTTTTATATTAGTACTAGAGAATCTAAAATTACAATAAACAGGAAGTCGGGTAAGTATTATACTTCTTGTATCGAACTCGACATATTAGAGAAGAATTATATTAAAAGTTTATAGATTTCTTGGCATGATGGATCAAAACTATTCGTATAAAGTTATCATAATCTGACTTTTAGATGTCAATCAATGCAAAAAATTAATTATGAAAAAGATTTTACCTTTTTTGTCAATAAATACCCATGTTCGTGGTGTTAAAAGTTCGTGAAGGATTTTGAAGATTGAAGGCTAAAGTAGCAAAAATGTACAAACAAAAGGATGTCATTTTAACTAACAAAGTTTCCCCGAAATCAGATTTGTTACAATAAGAACAGGAATAATAAAGGTAGTATCTGAAAAATAACCTACTTCTGAGGAGTAATATGATTATTAAGTTGTTATTCGTTTAATTTGGTCGAGTAAATTTAACCGCATCATTGAGACGTATTTATGTTGCTATACCGACTATAGTTGCAACATGTATGTAGCTTTAATAGCTAATATTTCTTTATTTTATTTTATTTGTTGCATATTGTTTTTATTAAACAGGTCAGGAGTCTCAAGCATGAAATGGAGTTTTCGACTTTCATATTATTGAAATGGTTCTTACTTTCTCCCTTTCAATAATAGGAACATTAGCTAGGTTTAACTCAATTTTAGTGAGACAAATAAAAAAGATTATTGGTCTTATAGTACAATAAGTCATGTAGGTTTTATATTAATTTAGCTTAGGTATATCGGTTAGAGTAACTCAAGCATTTATATTTTATTTAACACAATATACAATTTTAGTAATTTAAATGCATTTTTTCAATAGTTAAGCATAGGTTTCTCCTTAGTATTGCTATTACTAAGGCTGGAAAATTAAAGAACATGAAAATTAATTTGGACATATAACTATTCGTCCTATCAATTCAGTAAAATTACAATTAAAAAGGTTAATTCTGTTATTAGTTATCCCTCCGTTTTTGCTTTTAGTTTTAAGACTATTACTATTTTTTCATTTGGTAGGTGTCCTTCGCTTTTAATAGGATTCTTTGGTAATAAAATGGTATGAAGTTGCAGCTATAGATAAAGTTTAACTAAATTCTTTACATTTAATCGGCTATATAAAAACTAGCTGGTTATAGGGGCTGTGTCACCTTTAAGTAAGTAAAAGAAATTTGTTTTCAGCCTACACGGCTATAAAGAATTAAATACTTTTATTAGAAAAATGTAGTATTAAAAGGTGCTGTACAAATAGGAGTGTAAGTTTAGCTCGGCTATTGAAATAAAACATATTTTTGCCTGGACAACCCGGTTCACGCACAAAAACTTAAGGTTTTAATATATAAGTAGCTAATCTAAGTCCTATATCCCTTTTGTGATATCCTTATTAACCATTACAATCTATTTATTTTATTTGATTTAATAAAGAATGGGCCTAGCAGGGGGAACCATATGGTCCAAATTCTTTAGTAATGGTTAAATGAAAGTAGTATGATTTTATTTTATTTGTTGTGTCAATTGATTAACAATATTAATTTTTAGCCTCTTAATTTTTATATTAGCAACGCCAATAACCTTAACCAAGAGAAATAAAACTCTATATTCGGAGTGTGCATTCATAAGTTTTTTAGGTCAAAAATAGTACTCAATTTGGTGGTTAATAATCTGTTGATTTTTGCTGTTCTTAGTATTCCTTTTATTAGATTTAGAAATTCTGGTGAATTTATCCCCTTTTGGTTCCTTAGTGCTATTGAAAATGGGATATATGGTTTTAAGTAATAGACTTTATAATTTCTAAGGGGTATTACTACTGAGGGATTTGTATTTAATTAGGTAAGAAAGCATTAAAAATAGATAAGTAGGAAACTTTTGAATTATTGTTAGTAAATCAAATAATTTGTATAATTGTCTAATAGAGAATAGTTAAACTAGTGATTTTCTTCACACACAACTAATAAGCATGCTACAGGCCACATTTTTTTTTTACGTCAGAAAATATCCTAAAAAGCTCATTTTATAGGGCTGAGGCATGCAGTACTTCGTGACCAGTCCAGCGTCATAATAAAAAATAATACTTTAGGGGCAAAGTAGGTATAGAGGACCTTCATTGGTTAGAAGAGATTATATCTAAAAAAGCATTTCCGTGTACGCAATCTTCAAAAATATAGGTGCAGGGTTGGGCCAAAGGGGTGTACTTAAAGATGACAGGAGTAGGAATATGGTAGTTATTATATGGGTTGTTGTTAATAATAGGTGTGCTTTAGAAACCCTTCGTTAAAAAACCAATAAATTTCTCTTACTCCAATATTGGTTGCTTTCTCCAGAACAATACTGCCAGGTATTCGCTTAAATGATGTCATTAATTATTAACTATACAGTAGCTTAATTTGGTTATGGTTATAAGTAAACTGTTTTAAGCTGATAATCGTTAAAAGGGAGGCGGGTAGGTATGTTTATACTAAAAAAACAATTCCTATTTAAATGTTAGAAATGTGCTATTTTTTTACCCAACATGAAAAATTATTAAAATACATGTATATACTTTAGACGCGCCTAGCGCTTGGATGTTTATATTTCCAACAGATAGCGGCTACTCCACCAACTCCGAAGGTTTTATGTCGAGTTTACAATGAGTAGCATGCATGGTATTATTTAGTAGTTAATCCTTATTTAGTGTAGATGAATACCTCTATTCTTTAAATAAAAACTCGAGGATGCACCCTATATCGCACAAGTATTTAAACCCATGTGAAAAAGTGTCTATTCAAAAGTTGTTGTAGAATTG